>JAQGBW010000299.1:0-48415 GCA_034698625.1 Julus scanicus | reverse complement strand
ATCCCCTGGCGTTGGTGTTTAGCCCTCGTGTTGCAGAAATAGGCCAACGTTAAAAATCAACAAACAAACAAACACCATGGCTTCAATACAGAGTGAAAAGCATCCCGATTCAAGATGGCGTTCCTCGAGTTCTCCGTACACTATGGTTTCAATACAGAGTGAAAAGCACCCCGATTCAAGATGGCGTTCATCGAGGCCAACATAAGATTGTAAAACACGTTGACGTTCATAAAGCCATTTAAATATAGATGATTTAACATGGATTCCATTAAGCCCGTTCCATGATCTCTCTATATAGAAAGACCATGGCCCGTTCTTTCAAACTGTCTGAAAGACTCGTCATCGAAGTTCAATCCCGATTCAAGATGGTCGTCAATCGAGTACGCCTGTAGATTGCCGGCGGCGCTCCTGCCCCGCTCCTCGCAAGGCCCTCAAAAGACTCCGTACTTTTTCCCATGGTCAGGAGTATGTAAACAGACTCCGTACTTGTTTCCATGCCTCTGTAGCATTGTATTTTTTTTTTATTTATTTCTGTGGCAGTTGTCGTGCCAATGAACTTTCGTGATCGTCGTTGTTGTCACTCGTCCAAGTGAGTCAGTAGCCTAGAGGTGTTCTCCGAGTGCGGTTTTACCATTCGTTCAATTGCAAAAACTCGCGTTGAAAAACGCTATGAGCTCTAACAATGGAGCCGTAGTAGTAGTAGCAGTAGCAGCAGCAGCAGCCGCGAACTTGGGCCGGGAAGCGGAGGAAAACAATGCCGAACATCGCAATGGCATCGCCGTTCGCAACAGAAGCAGCGGGGTCCTTAGCAAGTCTAGGGCCTACGTCACGGTCGCAATCCTATGTTTGGTCAACCTACTCAACTATATGGACAGATTCACGGTAGCAGGTACGATAGACTAGTAGGTATAGCAGTAGTGGATTAGGCTTATTTTAGTTAAAAATCATAATGTCTTAAAATCTACGTGTAAGGGCCTAAATTTGGCATAATTTACTTGGAAAACACCGTAGCTTAATTATGGGCACGTTTCCCCCCGCTTTTTTATGCTCAAAACATGTTTAAACTGCATGATTCTGGTATTTACTTCGAACGCCGAATTAATGGAATGCGGCGAAGGTGGCGCCGTCTGGGGTCCCTTGACATTAAAAGTCACGCCATGATGCAAACATTGATGTTATCAACCTCATCACAGAAAACTGCGATGAGTTGCAAACACTCCTAGATATTGCGGGGACCTATGGAGAAGACCATAAGCTTGAATATGTAAGTGATGTCAGGCATTTTCGTGGTGGACGGGGGTGGTCTGGTGCCTGATTCACGAACATGGTCCTTAAATGGGGAAGAAGTTAAACAGGTATGTCAGCCAGTAGTCAGCCAGCTTTCTCAGGACAAGAAAACAACTTAAATTGATAAATATAGTGAGCTCTAACAATAAAGCCATAGTAGCAGCAGCCGCCAATTTAGGCCGGGAAGCGGAGGAAAACAATGGCATCGCCGTCGATATCACCTTTCGCAACAGATATATTTTTAGTATATTAAAGTTCAATGCCATATCTGGATTCATATCTGTATTATTTGTACACACAACTCGTGCCAATGTTCATGTGCTGATCACAGTGAGGGTTTGTTTTGATGGGTGTTGTGGTATGGTGGGAGGGGCCATGTTGGGAATGTTAAGGGTAGTTAATGCCTTGTATGGCAGTGGTTGTCTTGGAGGCCATATTATAAATGGTTTAGGTTATGGTAACCGTATTGGGAATGTTTGAGGTCTTGAAAGCCATAGTAGAAGTTTTACCAGGTCTTGGAGGCCATATTGGGAATGCTTAAGGTCTTTTTGTAGCCATATTGGAAATGTCTAAGGTTTTCGAGGTCATTTTGAGAATGTTTGATGTTTTGGTGACCATATTGAAGATGTTTGAAGGCTTGGAAGCTGTGTTATGAATGTTTTGGGTCTTGGGAGCCATATTAAGAATGTCTACGTTGTTAGAGTCTGTATTAAGAATACATTGTCATTTACAGCTTTATTTATTTATTTATTTATTTATTGTCTAAAACACTCGAAGAGTACAATACGGCAGAGGCCGTTAAAATGCCGATTAAAACAACGGTCTTTAGTCCACTCGCGTGGCACACAATTTCTGCAAAAGGAAGACGAAAGCATATACAGTTATGATTTTACAAATTCTGGGAATGTCTAAGGTCTTGGAGGCTATTAAAGCTAGGAAATTTTGTTTGGTGGCCATATTGAAAATATTTTAGATCTTGAAGGCCTTATTGGGAATGTCTGAGGTCTTTGGGTCCATGTTGGAAAAATGCTTGAGGTTTTTAGTGCCATATTGGGCATGTTTATGGTCTTGGAGGCCATGTTGGGAATGTTTAGGATTTTGTAGGGCATATTGGGATTATTTAGTATCTTGGAGGCCATATTGAAAGTGTTTTAGGTCTTCGGAGTCATGTTTAAAATGTTTAGGTCTTTGGTGTTTAAATATACCAAAAGTTTCATTAGGTCTTTGATGGCCATATTGGAAATGTGAAGTGTATTGGAACTTTTAACCATTAGTAAATTTTTTCTTTGTATTTTATTATAGTCTTATTGTTTGCTCTAACGCCTGCCTTATTTGCACGTGTTAATAATTGTGTTAATAATGACTTAATTTAGAAATTTTTATCAACTCACTAAATACATCCAGACAGCAATGTCAGTTACGGCAATAGTTCAAAACCTCGAGGCTGAACCCTTATGCTGAACCTTGCCACTGAACCATACGACCGAACCTTAAGATTTGCAAAATATCTCCAACGAACATTCTCTAATAAACGATTTAATTGAATTTACAGATTAAATTGAATGTTCGTTGATGATGCTAACTATGCTTTTCGGAAGTGATTTTTGCATCAATCATAATTTAAGCATTTAAAAAAAAATTGAGTTTAATTTTCCTTTTAAATAGCAATTAACTCGTGACCTTTTGTAAATTTAAACGACACTTGATGGTGGCATTGTTCGATGAAAGTATAATCTCTTAGGATGTGGAAACGTCTTAGAACCTTGAACCGAACACTCGCCAAGTAGAGACGTGTCACCGAATATCAATGTTTAGCAATCGTGGTTTAAAATTCAGCATTTTTAATTTGCCTACTTTTTAAAACTGGTAACGTAGTTAAAATTTGGCTCGTTAAATCTACGACTAGTTTAAAATGCTGTTTTCAAAAAAAAATTTGCAATTTATAAATACAGCAAGCACAGAATTTTGGAATAAAATGTATAAAATAAGGCAATTTTTTGAAAAAAATAAAGTAAAAATTTGTGGAAAATTTATTTAATTTTGTGATGAAAATAAAGTAATTTTCTGCCATTTTCTGATTAAAATAAAGTGAGAATTGTGACAGTTTTCTGATGACATTATAGTAAAATCTTTAGCAAAATTTATTCAATTTTCAGTTGATAATAAAGATTTAGATAATTTTCTAATAAAAATACAATGTACGAGTATAGATAATTTCTGAGAAAAATAAAGTGAAAACTTAGCCAATTTTATGATAAAAATAGTTAAAATGCAGGCGATTCTTTGATGAAAACCATGTAAATAGTCTGCTATCAAATGTCAATTCTGATAAAAGCTAGACTTTGTGTGAAATACAGGAAATTTCCTGCTAAAAATAAGAAATGTGGGGACTCGTACTATTTGGCACGGGTACAAAAAATGTGTTTTAAAGCTGATGGGAGGAAAATGATTATCGATGATTATTTCCTGGTGCAGGACGTACTGAAAAGAAAAGATTAACGAAATATGAGGAAATGATGAAATTAAACAATAGTTGTTAACTTTGGTATGTAAAAAAAGTTGAAGCCTTCTGATGAACATCTGTTCTTGATGGACTTGTGTGAAGCCTCTGTTGAACCTCTTGATGAACGTAATAAAGCTCTTGATGAAGCCCTAATTTAAGCTTTAATGAACCTCTCTAAACCCTTAATTGAAGCTCTGTGAATCCGATATTAAAGTTCTTGATTTTTTTAGGTTCAGTTTGTGTTGAACCTCTTGCTGAACCTACTTGAAGCTTGTATCTAAAATCTAGAATGTAGATACAGTTGTGTTTTGGCTGTATTGTTTTTGACAGTTGTGTTATGAAAGCTTTCGACAAGCCTTTGGTGAAGCTCTGGGTAAATCTCTGATGCTCAGTTAAGCACTCGATGAAGCTTTAGATTCTCTATGATGCCTTTATAGACGCTCTTAATGAATCTCTGTGAAGCCCTTATTGATGCTTTCGATAAGCCTCAGTTAAGCCCTTGGTGAAGCTCTGGATAGATCTCTGATGCCCTTATTGATGCTCTTATTGTACCTCAGTTAAGCCCTTGATGAAGCTCTAGATTCTCTATGATGCCCTTATTGATACTCTTGATGTTCTTCAATCAAGTCGTTTTTGAAGCTGTTGATGAATCTCTGTGAAGCCCTTATTGAAGTTTTTATTGAACCTCTGGTAACCCTTAATTGAATCTTGCAAAGGACCTCAGTGAACCCCTTATCAAAGCTCTCCATGAGCCTCAGTTAAGCCCTCTGGTGGAGTCTTCTGATAAACCTCTGAAACTCTCGTTGAGCTTCAGTAAGGCCCTTATTGAAGCTCTTGGTAAATATCTGATGCCTGATGAGCCTCTATGAAACCCTTATTAAAGCTCTTGATGAACCTCTTTAAAGCATTGTGCATAAACCTCTCTGAAACTCGATAAGGCCCTTATCGAAGCGCTCGATGAGCTTCGGTTAAACCCTTGATGAAGCTCTAGATCAACCTCTTTAAAGTCCTCTAATGAAATCCGACATGCATCTCTCTGAAACTTTCGATGAGCCTCTGTAAAAGCCCTTAATGAAGCGCCCATACCTCTGTGTCCACGATCTAATCAAATTGGGATCATTTACCGTAACATCTGAATCTTTTTTGTGTTCTTAGGCGTGCTGCCAGATGTGAAGAAGTTCTACGACATCGACAACTCCGAGGGCGGTCTCCTGCAGACGTCTTTCGTGTGCAGCTACATGATCTTCGCGCCCATCTTCGGATACCTCGGTGATCGCTACAGTCGCAAGATCATCATGGTCCTAGGAGTCATCTTCTGGAGCGTCACGACGTTGGTCGGATCTTTCGTACCTGAACAAGTCTGTTTTTTCTTCTACGGTTAAGGCCTCCCACTGCTACATCCTTCGCTTCCTGTTTTCAATGGTGTTTTTTTTTGTTGTGGTTTTTCAATCAGCACTTTTGGGCCTTTTTGCTGTGCCGCGGCCTTGTCGGAGTCGGAGAAGCCAGCTACTCGACGATAGCCCCAACCATCATTGCGGATCTCTTCCTGGCTGGCAAACGGTCCAAGATGTTGGCCATATTTTACTTAGCAATACCCGTCGGGAGGTATGTTGGTCTTTAATTAGTGTCTTTGTAGCTCAGTTGGCCCTTATATTATCATTTTGCCCCTGTTCAGGACCTAGTCACCGAATTTTGCCCTTAGTTACAATACTTATTTCCCCGCTAAAGATCATTGTCACTCGATATGCTTCTTTAAGAACTCTTAGTCACTGAAGTTTCCTCTTTAAGGACCTTTAATCACTGAAATTAATCATTAAGAAGCCCTAGTCACAGAATTTGCCTCATCAAAAAGCCCTTGTCACAGGATTTTCGTCAATAAGGACCGGTTCCTTAATCACTGAATTTTCCTCATCAAGAAGCCCTAGAAACAATTTGTACCCTTAATCGCTGACTCTTTACCGTTGAGAAGACTTGTTAGTCGTAGAATGTTCCCCGTTAAGGACTCTTTTATTTTTATCATGGTGGGCCCTTAAATTAAGGGCCTTAACTGTCGGCCGGACATTAACAGATTCGCGTGTTTTGTTTTCTGTGATTTTTCAGCGGTTTGGGATACATCGTTGGTTCTAATGTAGCACAGGTGATGGACTCGTGGCAATGGGCCTTAAGGGTGAGGACCTCTCGTTTATTGTCTCGAAAGTTCGGCATTTTCGTTTTGCGAGATTTCGACCCATGTTTATTTTCGTCTCGCGGTTTTCGGGTCGCGAGTTTATTTTTGGCGTTTTAAGTTTTTTTGGTATTTTTAGGTCACTCCCGGTCTGGGGCTCGTGTGCTCCTTACTCATAATATTTGTGATGTCGGACCCAACGAGGGGCGCCAGCGAAGGTGGAGAACACCTTAAGGCCACCAGTTGGACCACGGATCTCAAGGAGCTGGCGAAAAAGTATAAATTGGTGGATTTTCAGCAGGTTTTTAAAGTAATGTCCGATTCGGTGGGTAATGGCCCTTTCACAGTCGAGCCCCTTTCTCACGCGACACTGATTTTTTGGCCCTGTCTGTACGACCTCTTTTTTCTCGTTGGAATTTTTGCTCGATTTCTCCCTCCTGCACTGACAATGGGGCGCCTGGATGTGCACTAATGTCCTCACATTTGAAGACATCAGTGTCCCGATGTTAGTGCCAATGGTCGGGGCCCACGACGATTCTATTTTGAAGCGATTAAAACGGACCTTACTTTAAAAACTGCCCTTTGTACATCCACGACTATTCTGATTGCTAAAATTGTAAATTTTGTTTATTTGTCTCACAGTCGCAGTTTTATGTGGTCGACGGTTGGATTCACTTGCGTGGCATTCGTGGCTGGGGCCTTGGCCTGGTGGGGTCCCACATTCTTATACAATTCCATAAGAGTGCAACACCACGAGGCTAACTTAGCCACGTGAGTATCCCGATATGACCGATTGAATTCATATCACCGAAAAGGGCCTTTGTACCTTCGGTTTTACCCGTTAACTACCCTTACTCTCGGGAATTTTCTTATTAAGGACCCTTAGCTCCCGAATTTTCTCTTTATAAACTCGTGTGATTTTCGTGTTTGTTTTCCAGAGTGAGTCTCATATTCGGTGTGATCACGGTCGTCGCCGGAATCATCGGCGTCTGTTCCGGTTCCTCGATGGCGGCGTACCTTAAAAAGCGTTACCCGAGCGCTGATCCCTTGGTCTGCGCCTTCGCCCTCATATGCAGCATGCCCTTTCTCTTCGGCGGATCCGTGGTCTCAAAATACAGCACGCCAGCTGCTTATGTAAGATCCAATGAAATTGTAATGACTAAAATACACAAGTAAGGACTGTGAAATATGTGATCATAATCGCTTTTCCCGTTATCTACATTTCAGACGTTAATATTTGTTGGCGAGACGTTACTTTGTCTGACGTGGGCCATCGTTGCCGATATCTTATTGGTACGTGTTTCCGTTAACAATTTTTTGCTGAAGTTGTGTAAAGAGTACAAAGAAATCTGTTTACGAATGTAACTCGTACTCGTGAGTACAATTTGCCGAAGTCTGATTACGATACTAGTGGTTTAGAGTACGATTTCAAAGGTATTCGTAAACGGTACTCCTGCTCGTGAGTACAATTTGCGAAATGGTTGATTCCATTTCATCAGGACGTGATTATTTGGCCATTTTACAAATTTTACGGTTTGATAATCCGTTCCCCATTTTCATCTTTTCAGTACGTCGTGATTCCTACGAGGAGATCAACCGCCGAAGCCGTACAAATCCTTTTATCTCACGCGTTAGGAGATGCCGGATCTCCATATATCGTTGGAGCGGTAAGTCTTCTAAAAATTCAAATTTAAATCAAAATGCAAGTTTGATTGCGTAAACTATGCATCTAGTAAAATCCCTATTTGCGAGTTTTACGCACATTTTTTGTAGTTTGTCAAAAGCTTTATCCATATTAATGTCTCGTAAAAAGCTTAAAATACCGGATTTGCCTCTTAATTTCAATACGTTAACTTACGTCAAATTACCGTTTTTAATGTTTTTCCCCCATTTCTTTCAGGTTTCCGACGCGATAGCTTACGGCAAGGGTGAAACTGTCGAGATAAAATATCACAGTCTCGAATATGCCTTATTCATCACGTGCTTCGTGAACGTCATCGGAGGTCTTTGCTTCTTGGTGACCGCGTGGTACGTGGTCGGCGACAAGAAGATCGCGGACATCGCAATAAAAGGTAAGCGAAACGAGTGGCGAACCGCAAACCGTGGGGTTTCTGTTTAGAAACAATGCTCGGCCTCTAAGCGGGAGAAGTACATGAGTATTCGCTGTCTAGAAACAGCTTTAGGTCCTTGCCCTCCTCACTTTCGTCCTACGTGGAAGACATGGACGATTTTACAATTAATTTCCAAAATGGCTTCTTTAAGTTTTTAAATATTTTCAATGTGGCCTCTAACACCTCCAATAACTATTAGAATTTCCAATATGGCCACCAATACCTATGTAACTTCCAATATGGGCATGAAGACCTTAATTTCCAATATGGCCACTATAGCTTTCAATATGTCGCCAATAACGAAGCATTTCCAATGTGGCCCCAGTGATCGAAAACATTTATTATTATAACTTCCAGCATGACTATAGAATTTCGAATATGGTCACCAACACCTATATAATTTTCAAAATAGCCCCAATCGCCTAAAATATATCCAATATGCCCTCTTTAGACCTACGTAATATGTAGACCTCTTAAGACCTGCGTGATTTCCCAATATGGCAAAATTGTCCCAGTCTTCCGCATATAGGACCTCTCTCTATCTCTGTTGCACGCATTCATGCCCTAACCCTCGTCACCAGGCGTGTCTCACCACACTCGTATCCCCCTTCCTGTAGGTGGCGACAGCGTTGACGAGAGCGACGAGACTCCCGAAGGCGGCGACTTTTCTCCGGAACCGATGCCGGATCTGCTGATGGCGGGGGAATCGTCGCGGCTCCTAGCCAGCGCTTAAACCGCACGTACGGGGCCTTAACCGCGGGCTTAAGCGCCTTGCGACGGTTGTAACCACTCACGAGGCCCTAACCAGAGGCTGAGCATTGTGACCGCCGTACTTTTTTAACATCCGTTACGGTTTAATTTATGTGGAGATTTTTGCATAAACTAGGGCCTTAGGCCCTTAGTTTTTTTTTAATTCCGCTAGCGTTGTTTTAAGCCGATGCCCCAATTGGGACGTCGTGCCTGTTGTTGAAATTCTTGACTCGTTTAGAGTTGTTTATAATCAATAAATATCTTTTCCAAGTTTAATTTCTTAACAATTTTCTGGATTTCTTAAGAGTTTCCTAGATTTTGTAAGATCTTGAAAATTTCTCTAGAATTTTATGCCTAAAATTACGTATCTGAAATTTCATAAAACTTACTAATCTTGTCCTAATTAAAATTTCACACCAATTTTTTACGATCGTCTCATCTTAGCTCAAATTTTCTAAATTTATTAGTTATGAATTCCATAATTTATTCAAAAATGTCCTACAAATTCATATTTTAGCCAAAAAGTTCCTTAAATATTTGTAATTTAGCTGAAAACTTCCTATGAATTTCACAATTATACCAAAAACTTCTCGAAATTGCATAATTTATCCAAAGTTTTCCTTCAAACATCATATTTATCAAAAAACTACAAATTTCATAATTAGTCCAAAAACTTCTTGAAATTGCCTATTCTAGCTAAAACTTTCTAAGGTTATCATGTTTTAATCAAAAACCCGAATCGTAGACTTTCGAAGTTCGTAATTTATCTCAATACGTGGTAAAAAGGTCGCATGAAATTTCACCCAAATCTTCGTTTGCCAATATTTCAGATGCTCAAGACGAGGAAAGGACCGAATTGAAAAGCAACCCGAAGCACAGCGTGGACCCGAGAGTGATCTCGGCACCGCACAAAACGATGGCGCTCGCAAACGGAAAAACGCCCGCTAAACTCTGATGAAGGGGCTAAACAGCAAAAAAGTAAGCCAACGTTAAAATAAATGAAACGCTGCTGATGAAACCGATGAAAAAACACAAAAGGATTCAAACCAAAATCTACATTTTTGCTAAATTTCTAAAAAAAACCTAACTTTTCCCCTTTTTTTGTTCCGACGGATGCCTTTTCCACTTCGGAACTTACACCCGGTGTAAAAAAAAATGAACCCAGTGAACCCTAGGGACCCAACCGCTAACTAATGGTCCGATAACTCGGAGCGCTGATGCGATGAGTTAACGGTCATCTTAATCGGTGTTTTTTGTATAAAATACGAGAAAAAAAAAGCATCATAAAAAGTAACAAGGTAGCATAAAATGGTCATCCAAAGATGTCATGTGACGTCATTTGCATACCATGATGTGCACAATGACGTCATAAATAAGTCGTTATGTCAGCTTTTTCACAACAAGGTGATGTCATAAATAAATCATATGACGTCATTCCCCAAACAATGACAATTGTATCATAAATATGACGTCGTAAACGTGTCACATGCCCAACACTTGTCAGTGAAGCCAATGATGCAAAATGGCATCATTATATCCGCATTGCTGACATCATAAATATATATCATATGGCCTCGTTGGACCTTATCTATGACGTCATTGGACCCTTTGAACCATGTTTTGCTACAATGGGAAATGTGCCTCTCCTAAAAAGTACTGTAGAAGAGTACTCTAGCTCGCATTTAAAATCTCCGTTCGTCGCACCAATTTCCGTATTTTTGTTGTCTACGAACTTTGCTCAAATTTAGCGGGTAAAAAAGTGAAAATAACAGAAAAAATAAGCAACATGCAGCCTTTTTTTTGTAAAAAAGTCTTCGAAGGGAAAAAAAATACATTTTTCTCTTCAAACGCCTTATTTTCAAGTATTCTTAGGATGAAAAATCGCCCTTGTTGTAAACACTTAAAAGTTATCGTAATCTCAGGGTTGTTTTTTAAACGTATTTGTAGATGTGAATTTGTGAAAAAAAATTGTCCAAATTTGTGAAGAAAATGGCCCAAATTTCAATGTTAATGTTTCAAAAAATCCACTGAAATTAAAAAGAATACCAATTTGGAACGAACAGCGCCATCTTGGTGCACGTGACGCTGTTCCTAAAAGGACACTTCCCATTTTTTTCTTTTTTTCAAATTTGACAAAAATTTAAAAAATTTACAAAAATTTGGGTAATGTTTTATTGTTTTTAATACTACTCATTATGCGAGTAATAGATTCTAATATTTCTTTAATTTTTTCAAGAAATTTACTAATGCAAGTTGTTTTTTGCAAAAATAAACCTGAATAATTTGCCAATTATTAACAATTTGTGTAATAAGGTCTTAACATTTCATAAATTACACAAAATGTGTTGGAATATCTTTGATTTAGTGGATAATTTTAGACATTAATTTTGAAATCGAGCAACTCGTTATTATAATCTCGACAAACAGGTGCTTTTTTTGTTTGTTTTTTTGTAATTTTCAAATATCTAAATATTCTTACTGAAAAATCTGGTAATAAATTACTGGAATTATATTCATCACAAACTGGTGATCATTTCACCATTAAATGGGGCCAAAATATGGTTTAGGACCTTCTTAAGCGGGACTCCCAACGCTTTAGTTTGGGACCAATTTGTCAACAAAAATAACACTTTCTGATCAGTTTGCGAGTAGTAAATTATCAAACTTTTAGGGATAATTTACTGACAAATGTTTCTTAAAAATTAACAGTTTTAGTAAATTATTACCACTTTTTTCGGTACAGTCAAGCCGGTGCTTATTTTTTACAGATTATCAAATTTTCAATATTTTGATATTTCAAAACCAAAATTCCGTAAATGTTGAATTAATTGTTATTCCAGATTAAGATTGTATATTTTTTATGTTTTTGTAACCAGAGCCGAGTCTTGCCACTATTTCTTTGTAGCTCAATTTTGTGGACTTAATCACTCAGCTGGTGTAGCGCGAACCCAACTAACGGCCCTTTCAAAAGAAATCCTAGATTTTCTGGTGCTCGCCGTCCCCCGACTCAAAGTTAACGTAAGTTTCAAAGACGTACGAGTTTTGCAATTAAGTCATATCTGCCGGCGTTTGTTGCGAGTGTAGTACAATTTGTCTCGAGTGGCAACTACAGTGTTTATTAAGTCATTCCTGTAAATAAATGGCACTCGTGATGCGCCAACGTCAATGTTGGCCATCTTAACGGTGCCAATAATCGGACGTACAACATTTTTATTTCTTTTTTTCATTCGTTAAACTTTGAACATTTTATTAAATGCAATTTTTTATACAGATTAGAATCCAGAAGACGATGAAACACCATTTAATTATTAGAGAGCAGCAGCAGCCGTTAAATCTTGACGGTCCTTTGACTCGACGCTGGCTCATTTGTCCTTTCTTTGGTCGTCTGCCTGTTCGGTTTTAGAAGCCGCTCCTCCTCCATTGGTCCTTTTCATGAAGTGCGAGAAGCGGTACTTGAGCATCGTCTTGATCTTAAGCTTCTGCGGAATCACCATCGATGTCGTGAACATGTTGCCCATGAAGATGATCAGGAACAATGCGCTCAACACGGGAATCTGAAAGATTTGCAAAGATTCTTGGAAATTCTTGGTGGAAAATACAGGCAAGTAATGTGTACGAGTGCCCGTTAAACCAGATTTTTGAGGACCTCGTTAAGCTTTAACTAGTAATGAAGTTGATAATTATGGTCCTAACCCTCTTGGTCCTTTCAAAAGGTTCCTGAATATATTCCACTAAAGAAGGCCCTAACCCTTGGATCTCTTCAAAGACTTCCGAACAAGGTTCAACAGTACTTAATGTACCGTTAACTATCGCGTTGATTTTATTAAGTCTTCCCGCTTAAAAAGGCCCTACCTTACACAATGCCTCAAAATACTCATTAACGGCCCCTTAAATCTACGGTTATAGTTACCTGCCACTCCTTGCAGGAATTTTGAAGACTCAATAAGTATAAAGTGTAGCCGTTATAAAGCTGGAAAAACTGCAGATAATAATAATCGCCCGTTAAGACACAAAACCAAAGTTAACGAGAGATAAGTCTTAACGTACGCTAAAGATAACTTACATATCCGATGAACAGCAACGGCAAGAGGAAACTCAATCCGCGCCACATCCAACTGTGGAAGCCCTCTGAAATTTAATCACCGATTAAGTTTGTTTTAATTGCCAAAAATCTCCCGTTAAATATAGGGCCTACTAACCGATCGTTATGTCCATGTTGTGCCTTTCGCCAAGTGCCTTTAACCGGTAAAGACACCCCTGTTGGTAACGGAACTGCAAAAACTGAACCACGGCTGAGGAATAGAACAAAATGAACGGCCTGTTAAGCATCAACAGAACGTTGTTTGGTTTTCCAAGATGGCAGTTATCTTGTTGCACCAAACTTAACGGTCTGTTAAGCTGGCACTTTAACGACTCACCGATGTAACAGTTAAATATCAGAAACTGTTTCCTAAACTGCTGATAACAGTCACCGTCAGGCCTAAAAGTTAATGGATGATTAACAAACTAGTTAACGGTAACGATAGAAAAGAAGTGATGGCCCGTTAACACCGCGATCCTCACCATATAAGTAGAACACCAGCTGCAACAGTGGATAAGAAATGGTGGGTGCGCCACCATCCTTTAATTTTCGAGCCGTTAACTTTTAGAATACTTTCACGGATCGTTAACGTGCAATAGTACCACACAAGTAGGAATAAGAACGCGAGATCCAGAAACCTGAAAAAAAAACACGCGTTAAGTTAATTGGTGCAACGTGAATTTTTAGATTCAAAATCGTCCGTTAACTTTACCTGTAGTTTAAGAAAACGAGGTTAGTGAACGATATGAAGAACGCTATGAAAGTTACGATTAACTTAAACTTCTCGTACTCGTCCTTGTAATTGTAACGGTCGATTTTGTTGAGGAACGATACGTTAACGCTGCCCAGGATAATCCTCAGGTAACGGCTAACGGGAGATTAAAGCCCGATTAGTTAAATATTAACAAATAATACACTTATTGGCTCGTTAACATTTGTGATTCATGAGGAACTGGGATTAACGGTTATATATTTACTTAGTTTATACCGGCACTTAATCGCTGGTTAAAGTTAACGGGGTTTTTATCAGACTTATTAACTGAAAAGCTTCGTGTTCGGTTAAAGTTAACGGGGCTTTTATATGGGATTTAAAAACAAAACTTGTACCGACAGATAAACTAGTTTAGCGGGAGATTCGATTAACCGGTTAAAGTTAACGGCTGATTTAAAAGCTTCACGTTTTGGTAAAGTTAGCAGGTCTATTTTGTATAATTTCAAAAAGCAGACTCGTAATGAGCGGTAAACTTGTTGGTATCAAACGTTCTATCACCGATTAAAGTTAACCGGTTGTTAACTGACCCGCTCTGATGGGGCAGATATTCCTCCATGTCCCTGAACTTCATCTGCCTCTTGATCATGTCCTTCTCCAGTTTCGCCTTCTGTTTGCTGTCTTCTTCGGACGAACTTTTCTTCGCTAACCTAACGGACGATTAAAAGAAATTGAAGAATGGTCGCCTCTCTGTGAGCAGCTCTTCGCCTGACCCGGTCACTCACTTGTTCAGGGATTTTGAGATGACTTTCATCCTGTATCTCTGGTGGTTGATGCCGGACAAACATTTGTTCTGGAAGGCGTGAAGATCGTCCAGTTTATGCAGGTACTGCTTGTGGATTTCCTGAATGGGAACATTTTGACATGTTTCAACACGTTTTCCAACTATTTTGTGTATAAGTTTTGTAACTTTCACAAATTAACCCTAGCAATACTTATGAATAATAACTGCTGACAGTACATCAGTTAAACTGATGTCCACATGCATGCATGTTAAGCGTTTTAAATACTGCATGGTTATGCCTGTTCTGCAGTAGACTGACAGTCATGACTCATGGGCCCACTACAGCAGGGTCACTTTCACAAATTGACCTTGGCAATACTTGCGAATCATAACTGCTGATAGTACAGCAGTTAAACTGACGTTAGCAACATATAATTCATACGAATTTTTGTCTTTTTCAGCATGCAGTTTGATGCCCCATAAAATTACCTCCAGGTCTTTGAATTCCTCATCGAGGGCGTTGTATTCGTCCACGCAGGTTGTCACATTCGCATATTCCATGATAGTAATTTAGCAGTTAATTACTAATGAGACATAGGCGAGACGACGACTGACGATCGACCAAAAAACTGCTGACTGACGACGGCTTAAACTGTGGAGTACTGCACTTCATGCACTCGTGGAGGTTCAAAGGTTAACGGACCGCCCCTTATGATGCACTCAAGATCGACTGACGATATCGTGTAAACCTTTTCAACCTTTGGACGCCGAACTTTGAACGTTTGGAAGGCCAAAACTGACGAAAATCGGCGGTTGGCTCACACTGACATGGAGGCTCAAGATGGCGGCTTCTGATTGACTATACATGCCAGCAATGGTAAGTTTTTTATGTATATTACGTTAACTTATCTGGAATGAATAATGGATATTTGAAACACAAGGCAACTGTAATGAAAAATACACAAAATGGCGGCTTATGATTGGTTGTAAATGCCAGCAATGTTGAAAAATTCAATTATATTTCATCTTGACATACCTGGCAACTATAACCAAAATATTCCAACATGGCGGCTGTTTATCGATTATTTATGCCAGAATACATTCCTGCAGCTTTTAATATCAGAATAGAGCCTTTTTAAGCACACGATACTGAATTCAACTAATCAACGATGACGTGTTACTCTGCGGATAGCTAAAATGAGAAATGCTGCCGCTATGTTGCGCTTCGGGCGCCGACAACGTCACATGATCTGTCCGTACTGATCATGCATCAATTTTTTTAAGCATATAATTCTGATTCTAACCAATTAGGAACGACGTGCCATACTCCCGATAGCTGAAATTCGAACTTTAGTACGGAATGCTGCCTCTGGATGGTGCTTCGGGCGTCGTCGACGTCACCCAGACTTTCCAGAATGGCGGCCTCGGAGGTGGGTGTAACGCTCTATCTGGGGTTTCTCAGGAAGATTACCATGGATTTGGACCGAAATTTCACGATGGGTAAGCTCTGCCTGCAAGATCAGACCTCAGTTCAGCTTTTGCACGCATTTTTTCGTTTAATTTAACTCGAAAACATGTGTTTTTGACCCTCAGATTGACGCTTTGACAGCTAGCCGGGGATAAATCGAACGCTCCTCCCCCTTTTTGGATTGGGAATGCGGGCGCGCGCTATCGGTCCATCTGGCTGAAAGTTCCAAATTAGGCCGATTGTATCTTTATATGCAAACGAGTTGACAAATTTCAGGCACCAGACGAGTAAAACTGGACTTAAAATGCTCGTTTTCAACTCCAAAATGCTTATTTTTGTGCCTGAAAGACGCTGGCATCTACCCGTGCTATGCATCATTTGTTTTATGATGCAAAAACACTGGTGCGAAGGCCTAGAAAGCTCTGCAAGCGGCGGCAACATTGTAAGTAGCATTGGCAACATTAGGAGTGGCGGCAACATTGACAGTATCAACATTAGTAGCAGTAACAACGGCAATATTGGGAGCGGAGTCAGCGTTATGGGAGGTAGCAGTATCAGTACTGGTAACAGCGGCAGAAATGGTGAAAATATAGATATTGGTGGCAGTGAAAGCAGTGGCAACATTGTAAATAACAGTGACAACATTGACAGTGTCGACGATAGTAGCAGTGAAAACGGCAATGTTAGTAGTAATGACAGTGGCAGCAAAAGTGAAAATATCGATATTGGTAACAGCGTCAACATTGGCAGCAACAACATGGGCAGTAGTAGTGGCAGTATCGATACTGGTAGCAGGAGAAGCAATATGGATGGCATTAAAAGCAGCAACATGACAAGTAGTTCCAGTTACAGAGGCAGGGATATTAGAAGCAGCAATATCAATATTGGTAGCAGTGACAGCATAGGCATTAAAAGCAGTAACATGACAAGTGATACCAGTAACAAAGGCAGGATTTGTAACGGCAGCAGTAACATGGACAGTACTGACAATACCAGCAGCAATATTAGAAGCAGTACCACTGCCAGTAACAATACAGGAGGCAATATTGGTAGCAGTATCTTTAACAATAGTGACAATATGAACAGTAATGATAGTATCGATGTTGGAGTCAGTGACAACTTAGAAACGAGCAGCAATACGGGAAGAAGTGTCAGGAACAGTAGAAGCAGCTATAGTAATATTGAAAGTAGCAGTACCAATGATGGCAGTATAAATATTGTTATCAGTGACAGCTTTGAATCTAGCGTCAGTAGTAGCAGTACCAGAAACAGTAGAAGCAGCAATAACAACATTGAAAGTACCAATAGCAGCAGTACTGACAGTTCCGCCAGTATGGCGAGTACCAACGACAGCAATATCGGCAGCATGGCAAGTACCAGCAGCGATGACGAGCCGTGCCAGTACGACGAGGATGGCAGTACGTCAGGTGCAAACTGCCCCAAGTTCACGGACGTCCTAGGCATCGAGGAGGACGTGGACGAGGACCGCCGCCACGTCCTGACTTGGGGCCTCCGCGACCAGTCGTGGGTTATTCCACTAATGGCCCTAGCCGTGTTTAACCTCACAATAATCGGCTTCTTCGAGCTCTTCGTACTCGTCAAGACCCTTTACTCCCGCCCAAGCCGCCGCCACCTTTTCTTGGGCCAAATGCTCCTCTTGGGCCTTTTCATGTCCTCCCTGCTGGGCTTTGCATTCGTAACGAGGCCCAATGCGGTCACTTGCACCCTTTCGCGGCTCGGCGTGGGGCTGGCATATGCCCTGGTCCTAGCCACCCTGGTGGTAAAGTGCGTATTTCTCATCAGTCTCAACGGCGGCGTCTACCTGCCCGCCACGTACTTAGGGCTTCTCCTGTTTTTCGCGGTTGCCGTCCAATTGGTGGAGGGAGTGCAGTGGCTGGTTCTTGTATCGCCCGCGGTCGTGGCCGATGACGAGACGGATTGGACCGCGGTTGGGGCCTCGCGGTGCAGCACCGGATTCACGGAGCTTCTTTTGTCCCTCGTCTACGTCATGTTCCTGCTCTTCTTCGCCGGGGTCCTAGCCATTAAGTCCAGCGGAATACGGGAGAATTACCGCGAGGCCACGTACATCGCGGTCGCGGTTGGGGCCCTTACGGTCGTGTGGCTCACGTGGATGGTCACGGGCTTGGTCATGGGCCGCGAGTACGAGGACGCCTGTGTCGCCTTCGGACTCGTGGGAGGCTCCTCCGTGTGCTTCTTGGTCATGTTCCTCCCAAAGGGCAGGCAGCTAGCGGCCCTCGGACAGGAGGGTCTTTACCTGGAGGACAGGGATGATGTGCTCAGCGATGCCACCACGCCGCCGTCCGCGTACGCACCATCGTTTTACCACTTCACGCCCGTGTACGTGCCGCCGTGGGACGCGCCACATAATGTCCTCTACAAAAACGCAGTGCCAGGTAATGGGCCTTTTGCTAATTTGGAAACTGTTTGAGTTAGGACATCACTAACCGATGTTTTGTTCCTTTTCAGAACGCAAGTGCCACAAATTTTCCTCCGTTCCGGGACGAGGCCGCGGTTGTCGCCCAAACCACAAGCTGGGGGAAACGGGACACGTGATCGCGGGCAGACACGTCAACGTGGGCGCTCCGAACCTCCACAGCAGCATGATGTACTGAACAAACCGCCCGTTTGGAATAGGCGAAACAAGACGAGTCTTGTAGGGTCCTTACAACCACAGCGGTTGCGGTTAAAGGTCCCACTTAAAGCCACGTCCAAAGTTTCGTTAAGAACAAGGTACTAGTTGCGGATTTCACCGTTTTCCCAGTTTAGACAAACAAAAAATGTTTGTGTGCTTACCGCAAACATTTTTAACAAAACTTTAGCTTTTGAAAATTTGTTTTTAGGGCAGTTTGATCGTATGTTTGCCTACTTTTGTTTGTTTGTCTAAAACTACGCTTAATGCAGGTATTTTTATACTTTTAGTCCAATTTAGACAAGCAAAAATTTTGTGTACCTTTCGCGAGTGTTTTTAACGAAACTTTGCGTTTAAAATGTGATTTTTCGGTTCAAGGATGGTTTTTCGACCTAAAATACTGGATTTTGGTCTTGGAAAACCCTGGATATTCAATTCAACACAGTACCTTTCAGTCAGCGTAAAAATGCCATAGGGTTGGAGGGTAAAATACATATATTTTAGCTACAACGACTTGCCATTGGGGAAAATAGTGGTTTTTTTTTCATATTGTTATACACATGAGGACAATTTACGTTTTTTTATTATCGGTGTCTCGTTTTTTTACATAAATTTATACATTTTTAAGATTTGTTAATGTTTTTTTCTTTCGATTAGTTATTCCTATACAGCTCTAAGCCTAACCATGCCCAGTATGCGAAAAACACGAAGACGGATGGAGTTACAGTCGCCAGCATTACGTAATATAACAATCCGAGTTCTTCCATCATTCTTATATCTGAAAGTCATAAAAAAGGGGGAGAAAACATGAGTTTCAAGTCTTTTTAAGGGCTTTAAACGACTAAAATCACGAATTTCGAACCTTCGCCGCCATGTTATTAGTAGAACGCCAATGCTGCCAGATACAACTACCCGATTAGATTTAATACTAAAATTACGCTTAAATTAATATAGTTGATTTTATATCAATTTTAATTATTATTTAAATTAGTGTTTTAATTAAGCTTTGATTACTGTAAATTAATGATGTGAGTATCGTAGCAAGCATGATCTATAGATCATGTAGCGAGTGTTGCTGGTACTTAAGAAGTGTCTAGTGTTTTAAGTTCCGCTGGGTTGAAATTAACACCTAATTTTTATTATTTTAGGCCATAAAAGAAGTATTTAACACGATTATATTATTTCGGTGAAAGTTAGGTGAGTCTTTATTAACTTTTTGATATTTTATCTATTTATTTATGAGAAGATTTGTTAATTTAGAAGCTGAGAGGGGAAACTTATTTCATAGAAAATTGAGCAGTGTGTGCAGATTAAACATCCGCTGGATGTAATTTAAAACTATGTAATTTTAGTTTAATTTACTAGAAATATTGAAAATAATCAGAAAAAAAATAACTAAAGGTTAGTTATGGTAACAATAACATTATTTATTATTTTTTAAAATTTATTTCAAGGTTTCTATTTTTAAATGCTGCATGTGCAATGCATATCATCGAACACATTCCATAGAACATGATTGAAGTTCCGCTGTATCACATTTTTAGACAGTGATAATTGAATTTAATCAACCATACACGCCGCGTTTAATAGCATAATCTGATTCCTAAACATCTCCGGTGAGTTTTACAAACATTTTTTACATTTTTATCGCCGTATTAATAGTTTAAAATCGTTATTTTACACTTGAGGCGTTCATATTTTCATCGAACACCGTTTTTGGAACATTCGTGACCTTCCCTGCTATTTGCTAATTTACAATTTGCATATTTCGAATTTTTTTAATCCCAGTATTACGGGAATCTAATCAAAATATTAACTCTCGTTTTATGTAAATTTTCTTATGAAAAATGTAAAAATGTGTACGCTTAAAAGCAGATGAAATTTCCTAGGACACTGCGTGTGGTGCGCATGCGCCGTTGTGTAATTCGATTGGAACATATTCGGCCATCTTGATTCCTTCTCTTTTGACTTTCCTTCGTATGTAAGTGTGGTGTATTTGTAATTCTAGTTTAGTTTTTCATTAATGTCAGAAGCCCGGTCCGCCCTCTTACTCAGGAAACAACTGTCAGGTAATTATACGTCGAAAAAGCGACTCGAAACGTTTTGAAATCAACGAAATAACGCGTTTTCCACGTATCGACCCGCGTGTGTTCTTTGTCGATCAAAGTGCCCTATTTTTAGAATGCCTTTTAACCAAAGTTGGGACCTCGGTAAAGTTGATTTTAAACCCTTTTTAAAACCTGCAAGATCACTATTGCAATCTTAAACTATCTTATTGGGAAATTTGACTGGTTTTAGCAAAAAAATTTATCGTTTTACAGACCCCCGAAGGTCATTTCCGGACCTATTGTTCATGGCTGGGAAAGGGGCGACCCTGGTCAATGAGATAGCGTTTTTTTAGGGCCTTTTTTGAAAAATATCGAATGAAAACTACCCGAAAACTAACCTGTGTTAATATAGATTAGTTAAGGATTACTAATGGGCCGTTTAAGAAACGTTAAGTTCGTTTAATGACCCCATAGTTGAAGGCCTAGGTACGATCGCCCATCATCAATGAGAAAGGGGCTTTTTATGGAATATTCAGTTTAAAAACCACCCCAAAACTAATCTCTGCTAATAAAGAAGAGTTAGGGATGTCTTAAAGGGACGTTTAAGGAACTTTAAGGTAGTTTAATGACCCTGTAGATAAAGGTTTAAGAGGATCGCTTCTTATCAATGCGATAGATGTTTTTTGGAGCTTTTTATGGAATATATCATGTGAAAATTACCTAACCTGTATTAATAAAGATGAGTTAAGGAGTCGTTAAAGGAGCGTTAAGGTCGTTTGATGAGCTCATAGTTGAAGGCGCTTGGGTAGGAAAGCCCCTCATCAATGTGGTATGGGTTTTGGGGCATTTTATGGAATGTTCCTTGTAAAAACTACCCGAAAAGTAACCGGTGCTTTTATAGATGAGTTGGGCGTGCCAATGAGCCGTTAAGGTCCTTTAATGACCCCGTAGTTGGAAGCTTGGTTAGGCACATCCCTCATCAATGAGAATAGGAATTGTTTGGGGCGATGTATGGAAAATATCGTTAAAAAGCTAGAGTAAAAGCACCCAGGAACGTAAATGACTTAACTGGTAAACTGATAAAGGACTAGAAACTATATAACTGATCAGCAAGCTCATTAAATAGCATATTGGGTTAGGGTCCTCTTAAGATGCAAGCTTTATGAAGGTGAAAATATTAAGAAATCCTTGAAGGGTCCGGAACCCTACCGTAGGGTTAGGATATTCTTAAGCTGGAGGACTTGTTATAAACAATGATAGTTAACGGTATGCTAACAGCCATTGAAACACCATCGAGAAGTCTTTGAAGGGACCGAAGGTTTAGGACAGTCTTAATTTAAAAGACTTAAGAGGGGAACACAAATTGAACCCTGTTGTGAAGTCCAGAAGCATAGAGCCTTCTTGAGATACTAGACAACACTAAGATTGTTAACGGTTCAACCCTGTGAAAATACCTTGGAAGGGACCAAAGGATTAGGGTCTTCTCAAGCTTGAAAACTTGTTAAAAGTAATATGGTTGTTATTGGTACTTTAAATACCATTCAAGTAACCATATGGTTAGGGCATTTATAAACGAAAAGTCTTATTTAAACAGAAATATTGAACCTTGCTAGTCTTTTAATAGACCTGCTGGTTAGGGCCTTAGCGTTAAGTTAAATGCAGTTAAACACTGCTAATATGCATTTGAAGGGCCTTATTAAGCGGAAAGATTTATCCAAACGTAAAGCATGTTAATATCAATACAAAGGCAATGGACCGTTAGTCGAAAGTGATGTCACTATAACTAGACAGATCACAAGTTGTGAGCTTTTTTAATGGTCCAGTCAAGTTAACGGGTCTTAGTAGCTGATTACTTGAGAAAACTTCTGAAGTGGGAACCTTCGAAGCTCGTTAACAAATTTTGAACACGCGAGTCGAATCCGGGAATCCGTTTTTTTTTTCTAGTGACCGGTTTATCGAACGAATCTATTGCTTGTTTTGTTTAATCTCTCGTTAAATCTTTTAGAGTTGAGTAAAATCCCAGTGGAAGGATTCTCCGCTGGCCTCATCGACGACGATGACATTTACAAATGGGAAGTACTTATTATAGGACCGCCGGATACGCTTTAGTAAGTCGGGTTTCGCCAAATGCTTTGTTTACTACATCTCAAAGGTCCATTATCTTTAACGAACGATATTTTTGTTTTTGATTTGCAGTGAGGGCGGGTTTTTCAAAGCTCATCTGTTTTTCCCTAAAGAGTATCCACTGCGGCCCCCTAAGATGAAATTCATAACGGAAATATGGCATCCCAACAGTAAGTTCTTTTTCAAGTCGTGTTTTAAGTTCTTTTTCAAGTCGTGTTTTAGTCATTCGCTCGAGTAGTTTCCAAGTTTTTAAAATTCTCGTAAACGCTTTACTGTGGTTTGTTTTTGTAATCTGCCGTTAGTTGGCGAATGGTTTTAGCGAGTAGTGATGTAAAATCTTGACTAGTCTTGCTCAAGTTGCTTGCCTTTTTGCTCAAGTAATTTTCGAGAAATTCAAATTCTTAAGTTCTTGTTAGCATGTTCCCTAAGTTACGAAGTACGGTAAGAATCGTTGTTAATCTACCATTAGTTCACAAAAGATTTTTGCTTTTATTGAGTTGTTCTGCCCAAAATCTTAATATTCGAGTCTTGCTCAAGTACTTTCAAAGATAGTTTTTCATGTTCTCGGTAACTATTTTTGTAAATGTACCGTTAGTTGACGAAAGATCACTTCAAGCAGTTTACGAGATTCGGATCATCTTGTAACTTGAGCCCTAACTTAAGTAGCCATCATCTTGAAAATTTTACAAGACCTAGCTTAGGACCGAGCATTAGTTACCGATCGACGAGGACCTTATTCGTATAATTTACTTCAATGAACCGCGTTTTCGCCAGAGTAATTATTAGTGCTGAAAGACTGATTCTGGACGGGAAAATTTAAGCATTGAGACAAATGTACGAGCGGTCACTCGAGACTTACCTCAAACTTCGATAAATTTTCAAATATCAATGGCAGATTTTATTTGGATTTCCCGTAAAATTTGACCGCCTACCTCGATTCTTTTCGCTGAAAACGTAGATTAGGCATTTAACTGTCCAGTATCGAGAACTCGACTATTTGACTTTTAATTACTCGTACTCATCTAATTGGTGAATGTGCGCCAGTTTAATTTCACATTTCTAACCGTTGAAGGAAGCTTGTAAATGGACTGGAATAGTTTTCGTACTCACGTTTGTGTTGTTTTTTCTTCTGTGTTTTGCAGTCGACAAAAACGGCGAGGTTTGCATCTCCATTTTGCACGAACCCGGAGACGATAAGTTCGGATACGAAAAGGCGTCTGAACGATGGCTACCCGTTCACACGGTTGAAACTATACTTATTAGCGTTATTTCAATGTTAGCGGATCCCAATGACGAATCGCCAGCCAATGTCGATGCCGCCGTGAGTATTCTACTCGAATATATTGCTTTTTGGTTTGCCCTAACTCGTATCGAGTTCTAACAAAGGCCCCTTCGCTTTTTTTCGCTGTTGCAGAAAGAATTCAGGGAAAGTTATGCAGAATTTAAACGGAAAGTATCTCGATGTGTACGTAGAAGTCAAGAAGAAGCATGTGAATAGATTAATTAAAAAGGTAAGGACACCAAATCGTGGACACAAGTTTCATTTTGCGGAATGATTAGTTTTTTTGGGAAAAAGCCGGATGTCAGACGAAAAAATTATCCCTGAAAATGCAGCAGTGAAAAATACGGGATAAAAACTAGGATAACTGCGTCTTCATAACAAGTATTTAAACTGAAATATAGCTATCCTGGTTTTTTTCCGGATATCCTGACGTTTTTTCCTGAAAATCTGGGATTAAAGTTATCTCGAAATCTGGTTAATCATCCCTGGAAATGGGGCACTGAAAATTGATGTTATCCCTGTTTTTTTCCTGTCTGTTCCCAGTTTTTGCAGGTGGCTCGTGAGGAGAGGGAAGGGGATTTTGCCCGTCGGCACCTGCCGCGGTCCCGAGCACCACCACAGCCGCCAGCCAGCAACTACCACCGACCGCAGCCTCCGTCACAGTCGCGGCTCCCCGCTCGTCACGGGTTGGATTTGATCGAACTCTTTTTCTAGGGGAATCTGGGGGGTTGGGGGAAATCGTGGATCCTGTTTTTGTTTAGTTTTTTTTTTTTTTTTTTTTGGAACGTGTCATCCGGAATTTCGTTGTTCCTGGATTTTTACCTGCTCTCGTATCCGGAAAGTTACCAGGGTTTTTTTTTTGTTCGTTGCGACAAGTTTTTCGGTTTCCAGCTTTTGTTTCGCACTAATTTTGTTCCCGTATTTAAGTTTTTGATCCCGGATTAACATGCGTGTGCCGCGATCCCCGTTTTGGGAAATGGAGGATCGGGACTCCGGAATTCCGGGACTCTCGGGAATCCGACGCCACGGTTCGCGAATGTGATTCAACGGACCTGGCTTTCGACCTCTCACTCGTCCCGGTCCGGTAAGACTTTCGTCTGACCTATGACCTCATCTGACAACCCACTAACACACTCTGATGGTCCTGAAGATTCCCGCATCCGAATTTCGGGATCGGATCCTATCGAATCTGCGAAATTCAAGGTTTTTTTGCGTTTTACGCGAAAAACAAAAAATTGAAAATATGCAAAATCTTTGTGGAAAAATAAAAATAAAAATTTACACAAAATGGTAAATTTGGGAATTATTTTGGATTTTTTGGTTTTATTTCTGAAATTTTAATCAAGAAATCATGAAAATTCTCAAAACATTTTTTTTTTGAAAAAGCCTAAAAGTAAATTTAGGACTCGTTTTTTTGCGTTCTTTCCATTCGTTGTTACCGGTTCTGGGACGACCAAATGGACCTTTGACCACCGCACGGATGGACCTTGGACCCCTCAGTTTTACCTCCAATCCTAGTGTAGCGTGCGGGTTTTTAGCTGCAGATTCGTTTGTCCGTCCGTAAAAGAATTTTCCTTCGTTAATCCTATCTTTTTTAATTCTCGTTAGCGGATTTTTCTCGAATGCTGTAAATGAAGCGCTGACGATAAATCTTTGAACTGCAAAAAAAAAAAAAATATAAAGAGAAAAACCGAAAAAAATCCTCTCAATTGTTTGTTGTTCATTTACGTAAGTTTTTTTTTTTTTTTTTTTAAATTACCATAATCCGGTCCTTAAATTTAAGGACCAAGACTAATTTTTGTTGTAGATTTGCAAAGATATGAAGACTGACGTATTTCAAAAAAATAGTTTATAGTGAAGGCGCGGTTATTTTTAAAAAATGGTTTATTTTAGAAATAAGTTATCCGGTCTTTAACAGTTGTCCCAGACAGAAGTCCTAATAACGCCAGTTCAATCTTCCAGAAGTCCCAATAACGTCAGTTTAAGCTTCTAGAAAGCCTGATAGCGCCAGTTTAAACTTCGAGAAATCGCGATAATGTAATTTTTAACTTCCAGAAGTCGTGATAACGTCAGTTTAACTTCCAGAAGTCCCGATAACGTCAGTTTAACTTCTGGAAGTCCCGATAACGTCAGTTTAAGCTTCTAGAAAGCCTGATAGCGTCAGTTTAAACTTCGAGAAATCGCGATACCGTAAGTTTAAACTTCCTAAAAAATTCACTCCACAGACTTGTTTCGTAACGGATTATAATCTTTTATTTTATTGCCCAAACTATGAAAACACAAAAAAACTTCAGACTAACTACGTGAATTATTTGCTAAATTCGGTTATTTCGCTATTCCGTCGACTTTCCAAACTGCAGTTTTTTTTAAATAGGACATCCTGACCAAACTGCGATCGACTGCTGTCTTTCGAAGTCTCGTAAAGGAGAATACTGCGGCAAACTGCTGTCTCCATTAGTTATTCCAATGCTGCGGTTTTAATTGTGCCAACTGCGGCTACTTTAGGAAAACTTCTGTATTTTAATGCCAAACTTCCACCATTGATTAAGGTAAAACTTGTTTACTGCAATGTTGCGATGTTAAACTAGATCTTATTACAGCAGTTAAACTGCAGTCAAACTACAATATTTGTATAGTTAATGTATATTTGCAATTGATATGCTACAAGACTAGCGGTTAACCGAAACCGCAGTTAACCGACAGTTTACTGTGAAACAGCAGTTAAACTTCTGCAAATTGTTTTTGTTAATTTTTAACTGCTGTTACAATACTAGTGGTTAGTCTAAACTACGGTGACTAAAGCTCAGCCAAAATGGCGGTTAAACTTCTGCAATAATAGTTGTTAGTTCAAGTATGCTATAAAACTACTTGGCTAAATGGCAGTTAAGTCGAATTTCATATCCCAAAACTTCTAAAGCCGCCATTATGTTGACAGCAGTCAGACCACAGTTCCATCAAGAAGTCTGACCGCAGTTCATTTCGCACCGTTTTAACACCCGTTACCTCGACGGTAGTTCTGAAAACCTGCCAATGGGCCACCGGCTTTGGAAGTCGCTAAAAAGAGATCGACTGACGTCCGAAGTCAGTCAGACTGAAGTCAGAAGTTTCATCTAAACCTCTACTCATTACTGGTTATAAAATGCTTCAAATAACTAGCGGCTAACGATAACTGTTGCTAGGCGTTCCTTCTAAAGACTTTCATTTGCATATGTACACTTTTTCCAGTGGCCGCCTGCATCAGCAGTTTCCAAACTGACGAAATGCTAAACTTCAGGAAAGGAATTTTCAGACTGACGAACCTCTGAACAGAGGAATTTTCAAACAGGAATCTGCTGAACTTCCAAACAGGAATTTTCAAACTGTCTGTCGGAAATTCCAGACTGACAAACTGCTGGGCTTTAGGGCTATAGAACTTGCAAATTTCCAGACCGATGGACTGCTTAATTTCTAGACTGACCAATAGCCGAGCTTTTGTACTGACAAACTGCCTGACTTCTGGACTGCCATACTGCTGTACTTCTAGACTGACGAACAGCAGAACTTTGGGACTGACAAACTGCTGGACTCCCGACATGACGATCAGCTGGACTTCCGGACCTACAGACTGCTGAACGTCTGAACTGAGGAATGTTCAGGCTGACGAACTCTTGAAATTCCAAACAGCTGAACTTCTGAATTGCCAATCATCTGAATCTCCATTTTGAAGGATTTTCAGACTGCCGAACTTTCAGACTGACGAATAGCTGAACTTTAAAACTGACAAACTGCTGAACATCTATAATGAAAACTTTTCAGATGCTCGACCAGCTGAACTTCATGAGTGACCCACTTTTGGATTTCCAGGTTACCGAGCTTCCAGACTGACGAACTACAAACTTCCAAATTGATGAACTGCTGAACTTGCTGACTGACGAAGTGCTGGACATCCACATTGTCGAGATTCCGGACTGTCGAGAAGGTGAACTTCCAAACTGCTGGATTGGCGAACAGCTGAACTTCCAAACTGACGAACTGCTGAACTTCCAAACTGACAAAATGCGGACGGCCCGTTACTAGAAGGGGTTTGCGGCGCTAGCTAAGAGCTCTTTGTTGCGAGCCGACTATTGCTCCTTGGGGCTTCCCGACCTAGAGAAGAAGCCCTTTTGTTGTTGTTTTTACTTAAGTAGTTTACGAAATGCTCAGTTTGTGTTTTTCATCAGTCGAAGAAGTGTATCTACGGTCTCGGAGCGCTCAGCAGTGGCTGTCGCTCCGGGTTCTGCGTGGCGGCACTGCCGTTGCCGTCGTCGTCAGTTGCTGGCGAGCGGACGTCCATGATGGTTTCCTCTTCTTCTTCTTCACCGTCTTCCTCATCAGAGACATCTTGGTTCCTGTCGCGGCTGAACATGTTCAGAAGATTGGATTCTCCGGGTTCCTGTCAATGGAAGGATAGAAAAAAAGTGAGTATTTCTGGGAAGTCTAGAAGTTTGTCAGTTTGGCGGGTGCTGGAGGAGGAACGATCCACGTTTCCATTGTCGCTTCCGGAAATCCTGTTAATATGTATGCGATACACATCAACGACCGCAGTCTCGACAAGAACCGACATGGACAATGGCAAACTGACAAACTTCTATGTCAATGGCAACTGCATTCACTACAAGAACTGACAATGACCGCAGTCACTGCAAGAACCGACAATGACAACAATGACTGCAGTCACTGCAAGAACTGACAATGACAACAATGACTGCAGTCACTGCAAGAACTGACAATGACTGCAGTCACTGCAAGAACTGACAATGACCGCAGTCACTGCAATAACTGACAATGACCGCAGTCACTGCAAGAACTGACAATGACCGCAGTCACTGCAAGAACTGACAATGACTGCAGTCACTGCAAGAACTGACAATGACTGCAGTCACTGCAAGAACTGACAATGAAATGCAGTCACTGCAAGAACTGACAATGAAATGCAGTCACTGCAAGAACTGACAATGACTGCAGTCACTGCAAGAGCTGACAATGGCCGCAGTCACTGCAATAACTGACAATGACTGCAGTCACTGCAAGAACTGACAATGACTGCAGTCACTGCAAGAGCTGACAATGACCGCAGTCACTACAAGAACAGACAGCATATAGTACAATAACATCTCACAGAGCTACTTACCGCAATGGTGGACATGGTCCTGGCGAACAATGGGTGCGTGGGCGACGGCGGCACGCAGGACGAGGTGAGCGCCACAGACGACATTGCGGCAGGCAGGAGCGGCGTTCCAAAGAGGGATGAGGACAGCGGTGGCGACCGTGTTCCAGGCCTTCCCAGCGGAATGTTCAGCAGCGACAAGGCCGGATGAGTTCCCGACTCTCCCAAACTGGCATGGCGGTGCAGGAGTCCTCTCCTGGCAGACGTGGTCGATGTTGCCGAGGTTGTCGTTACCGCAGTCGTAGTTGCCGTTGCTGTCGTCACCGCCTTCGTCTCCTGAAGACTGCACTGGTGCCGCAGAGGATTGCGTCTGCCGGACGTCGATGGCGGCGGAGTAGCCGTGAAGACCTTCTCCAGCTGGTCCAACCGCCGCAGAGTGCTGTGGACGAAGTGCTGGATCACGTGGTCTTCTGCCGTGGGCGTGGAATCTCTGCGGCGTGGGGCCGCGACAGCTCCCGAATCTTCTCCCGCCCAACTCTGCTGACGGCACAGCTTGCGGGGGAAGTTCCTGGATGTGCCGCTTCCGCTGTCCTTGCCGACGTTGGCCAACTGCACATCCACGCTCGTAAGCAGCTGTCTGACGACATCGCCGGCTTCCGCTTCCTCGATGGACTCTTCCTCTTCTTCCTCCTCTTCGGCAACGTCCGCTAGATCCAGCTTGCTACTGGCTTCCTGCTTGATCATTTCCTGCGCCAACATCTTGATCTCCCAGTCGTTTGCCGCTCGACTTCCAGAGCCTCCCAGACGTTCGTTGACATTGCCGAAGCGTTCCTCCTCATCTTTGGCGGGAATGACCACTACTTCCTCCTCTTCATCGTCTACGGCATCCTCCTCCCAGTCTGTGATCTCACTGCCCGTGTCGGTTTCCTCTTCCGGAGATGATGCTCCAGATTCTTCCGGATTACGGGTGGGGAATTCTGCCCTCCAGAGGTGGTCCGGGTGAAGGAGGTCATCCACAGACCGGTGGTGGGACAGACGTTGTCTGCTCGGTAGCATCGGCCATGAGCGCCGTGGGTGGCACACAAAGCCCGGGTGGGTGATGTCCACGCCTCCTTCAGCTCCTCCGCATGCCTTTGGAACAGATATTCAAAGAACCGGTCAGTGAAACAATGTCCTGTTAATTAACTATTTGGCTGTTCCAGAACGACCTGAAGACCGATTTTGGAGCGAGACCATGGAACCGTTCCAGAATGGCTCGAAAAGCGGTCATGAAACCATTCCAGAAGAGTCCAAAGAGAGATCAATGAGCTATTCTAGAATGGCTCCAATATGCATTCCAGAAGGGCCCTAAAGAGAGACCCACGAGTAATTCCAAAAGGGCTTGAAGAGAGATTATGGAACCGTTCCAGAACAGACCAACGAGGGACCAGCAAGCTATTCTAAAATGACTTAAAGAGCGATCATGGAATGGTTCCAGAATAGCTCAAAGATGGACCAATGTGCTGTTCCAGAATGGCCTGAAAAGAGGTCCATCCAGGCTGTTTCAAAGAAGCCCATAGAGGGATAAATAGCCATTCCAGAATGACCTGAAAAACAATCCCTTTTGAGCACTTGTGAATCATTCCAAAATGGCCTGCAGCAAGATCGATGAATCGTTTTACAAGGGTCCAAAGAGCATTCATGGAACCATTTCACAACGGACATAAGAGGGTTCCATGATCCATTCTAGAATGGCCTGAAGACAGACCATCAATCCATTCCAGAGTGACCAAAAGAGGGATCAATGAGCCATTAAACAAGGGCCGAAAGAGAAGTCATGGAATCATTCCAGAATGGCCCAAAGAGGGATCAGTGAACCGTTCCAGAACAGAGAAAGCCAGTTAAGAGTTAATAATCGAAGATCTTGCAGTGTTCAGCAAGGTCCTCAAAAATTCTTCCAGAATATTCGTTACGGTCTTTGAATGTCTCGCAAATGTTCCTTTTTTCATGTCACATACGCCATTACCTGTTCACCGCCGATGCCGAAGAGATCTCCATGAAGCCAGTCTTCTGTCATCCGTTCTGCACTTCCTTGGTCCCTTCTTGTCTGGACAATGAAAAAGAAAGGCAACAAGATCTGTCATAAGCAAATCGCGAACATAAGCATCGTTATCAAAGTGCAGCCGCAACTTGCCTCCAGCTCTTGTATCTTGGCTTCCAATTGGTGGATGACGTCTTCCTTGTTGTGCATCGCTGTCTCCAAAGCAACCAACCGCATCTTGAACTGCGACTGGATGTCGTCCTGGACAAACGAGAGAAGAAATCTTACAATTTGCCGCAGATTATTGCGAGGTACGAAGGACGGCTCTTGATGTATAGCGGTGAAATTGTAGACAGCACATGTCAGAACTATCAACCTAGTTGGTTTTACATTCCAGAATTGAGAAACCAATACTCCGACAGCATCCAAGTCTTTTTTGTCCCTTGATGAGCTCTTCAGAAGCTTTTCGGCAAAGAATTTCTGGTTCTTGAGGACCTTACGTAAGCATCTCAGCTCTATAAGGTTTTTGTCATGTTGCATGAAAGATTACTTCCATCTAAGAACCTGTCTTACAATTCTTGGTCAACATTCTGGGGCCTTTTCTCTCACCAGGTAAGTAGTTCTGACATTGTGATTTCTACGGTTCCAGACATCCGTCTTACCAGTCTCAACTGCAAGACGTGCTTGATGCCGAACAGAAGTCCAGAGACGCATTCCTCCTGCCGGAAGCTAGCGTCTGGATCGGCCAGCGAGTTGACTTGGGCCAGCTGATCCCTGAAGGAGACAGTCTTGGTCAGCTTCCTCTTGGCCACGAGGGAACTTCCGTCGCCGCTGCTGTTGCTGAACAGCTCGCTGACGTCCGACTCGGAACGAGAGAAGTGCTTCAAGATGCTCTTGACCGCCTGTCCTTCCTGAGCTTCCCTGCTTTGGTTTCTACGTTCGGTGTTTTCCGGATTCTGCGGTTGGCTGACACGCGCTGTCTCTGCAACCGGCTTCTCCGGAGGCTTCTGAAAGGGCATTGAAGATGCGATGGTCGCCGTCCATGCCTGGATGGCCGTTGCGGATCGGTCTGCTTCTGCAGTTTGGTCATCCGTTGACGGAGCAGCGGCAGTTGGCGGCTGAGGCTGTTTGGAGTCCTCCTTCCTGCCGCCTTGCGCTTTGGGGACGGAACCGCTGTCTTCGGTGGACTTTGCTGACTTGCAGCCCTCCGAACTTCCGACTGCCGGCGGTAGACATTCTCCGGAGGTTGTCTTAGCGTCTGAAACCTGGGACACCGAAGGCCGCTTTCCCTCGTCTTGTTGCGCCTGACTGTTCTTCAGCGCCAGCACCCGTTGAAGGAATGTGGACTGGACGCGGGCCACCGGAGGAGACGCTACTTCTGTCGGAACCACCGTCAGTGGCTTATCCACGCAGCTCTGTTTTCTGCCGCCGACAATGGCCATGGGTTTCGGTTCGGGTTCGTTGACCACGGATGTCTGTCCTAAGATTTCCACACTGTCTGCCCTGTCTCCAGAGCTGTGCCTGCCAAAGAGGAAGAAGACTTAGCCGTAGCAAAGCTACAACTTTGTCAACTGATGCCGTAGCCTCTTACTTGTCATCGGTTGCTGTTGATCCGAGTCTTTTCTTGACGGATGTCTTGCTGATGTCGCGACCAGAGTTGACCGCCTCCATCTCGATCCGGACATCTTCCCGGTTGCTCCTGTCTTTCGATCTGCAAGGAAACCGTCAAGATTTTGACAACTGTCCTGTCTTGTTGCAACGGATGTTTAGGGCACTTCTTACCGGAACAGTGTTGAGCTTCCCTTGCTGGAGCTTTTCATGAGGTAGTTCCTTAGGTCCTTGGCGTCTCTCCTGAGCCTCCTGACCATAAGCACTGCCTTCTGGCGGGCGCTCTCGCTGTCTGGTCCAATGACGTCTTTGCCGCTCTCTGATCCCAGGCTCTCTTGCGCAGACAGTTCCTTCTTGGCGTTCACCGCCGCCTTCCGAGCTTCCATCAGTCGCTTCTTGCCCATTGTTTGGAGGATCTCCTGAGGACCAAAAGAGGTTTAGACCACTGCTACAAGGCCCCACATCAACTAAGTTAGGCCTCGTGTTATCCCCAATTCATTGGCCAACCAGAGGCCTCCATCAGTCGCTTCTTGCCCATTGTTTGTTGGATCTCCTGAGGACCAAAAAAGGTTTACACCAGTGCTACAAGGTCCCACATCAGTCACCATAGATGACCTAGGACTCCTATTCTCAATGGTCCCAAGGTCCTTGGACTTTTCCACCCTATCCTGATAGCCAATCCTTCATTATGTAAGCTGTCATCAGAGACCTTTGTAAGCTGTCATCAGAGACCTTTGTAAGCTGTCATCAGAGACCTTTGTAAGCTGTCATCAGAGACCTTTGTAAGATGTCTTTTGGCCCCAAACTTTACTAATCCAACTGACAATTTTCTAGGGACCCAAAAGCCATCCACGAAACGAACCTGAGCCTCCGGATAATCCTTCATGGCCCCGAGGACATCTTCCCTAGAGAGGCTGAACAATTCGGAGTATCCGACGGAACGGACATCTGCTGTACGCCTGCAAAGGACACCACATCATTACTCAAACAATGGACCCAGTAGTTGGTAAGTATGCAAATGAGCGCCTTGGGCGTTTGAAAAAAAATAACAGATTGAGGAGGGGAGAAACATGTAACCTGACTGGTTTTTACAGGTCTTAACTGTCCTAGACAGGGAATCTGAAACTGGGTAAAGTTATCTAGGGAGTAAATTTCATATTCAGGCCCCAAAAAATAACACAAAGGGGCCCTTACCTATTTAATCCATCCAGATTGAGGATCCCAATCTCCCCGAAGAAGTCTCCGGCCTTCATCGTTGTTAGGACCTTTCCCGTCTCGCTGGAGAAAAAATGGATACTCATTGTCGTAATTGTGAGTCTGGAGCCTTTATGCCCTTTGCACTCACCTGATGACTTCCAAAATACCGTCTGCGATGATGAACATCTCCCTCGCCACTTCGCCCTTTCGACAGATAAGGTCCCCGGGTGTGAAGATGTACGCTTTCATCTTCAGAACCAGGTCGTGCAGGAATTCCGGCTGACACTCTTGAAAGATGGTCACCTGCGGACAGTGGTAAAATTGGAAATCTCTTTAGATAAGCCCTTTTGTTCTTTTTCCCTGACTATTCAGTTCACTGTCTGCCATCACCTTCTTGAGCGTGCTAAGGTTGACGTGCAGCGCCAGTTCTGTCTTGAGCTTGTCCGGCAAGATGCCCAGCGCCGTGTTGATGTCGCCTCCCGCGTGCATCCGGCCCCTGAAGAAGAAACGATTGGGAAAATCCAAAGGACCTAATCGTGATAGTAGTTGAAGATGGCCCTTACCTAGACCAGGTGTAGTCGTACCACCGTTGGACCCTCCTTTGCATATCTCGGGGCACTTTGTGGTGACGCATGTACAGTTTGGCCCCATCCTGAAATGAGCATTTTTAAAAGGTAAGATGTTTAACAAGTTTTTAACAAATTTATAACAGAAACATTTTTTAAGAGAAACATTATAACAAAAACAAGTTTTGAGAGAAACATTCTAACAAAAACAAGATTTAAGAGAAACATTCTAACAGAATCAAGTTTTAAAAGAAACATTCTAACAAAAACACGTTTTAAGAGAAACATTGTAGCAAAACACATTTTAAGAGAATCATTCTAACAAAAACAAGTTTTAAGAGAAAGATTCTAACAAAAACAAGTTTAAGAGAAAGATTCTAACAAAAACAAGTTTAAGAGAAACATTCTAACAAAAACAAGTTTAAGAGAAACATTCTAACAGAATCAAGTTTTAAAAGAAACATTCTAACAAAAACACGTTTTAAGAGAAACATTGTAGCAAAACACATTTTAAGAGAATCATTCTAACAAAAACAAGTTTTAAGAGAAAGATTCTAACAAAAACAAGTTTAAGAGAAAGATTCTAACAAAAACAAGTTTTAAGAGAAACATTCTAACAGAAACAAGTTTCAAGAAAAACATAACAGAAACAAGTTTTAAGAAAAACATAACAGAAACAAGTCTAAAAAGTCAAATTCATTTTAGCAAAAACCACTTTAAAATGCAGTTTATTGCAAAAACATGTGTAAGAAGAAACATGTTAACCAAAACAATATATATTTTAAAACTACAAAGTATAACAAAAATATTTTTTAGGAAAATTATAACAAAAACATGTTTAAGAAGAAACAAAAATATATTCAGAAGCAAATGAGTTTTTCATGCTGTTTTTGTGTTATTTTTTACCAAAAGTCGTTCAAATTCAAGGCGATTTGCATTTCGGTTAGTGATCACGTTTCCTACTTGTCCTGAAAAAAATTAAGACAAATTACATATTAATTACATTTGCAGAAATTTTATAGAAATTTTAGTTTGGTAACAGATTCTGTCCAATTTAGCAGAAATTGTGGTCTATATTTTCCGAAATTTCTACCAAAATTTGACAAATTTGTCTTATATTTTCTATTCTTTTTACAGTACAGCCTGTCTTTTTAATGGACGACCCTCATGACGTCACAGGACATTAATGAGCTAGCCCCGCCTCCGTGACGTCATCATTAATTACGTGTCCACACTCGTCATCGTTTGCCCGAAACTTACCTACGATAGTTGCAAAAATGAAGACGCCGATCAAGTAACTGACGATGGTGAACAGATACCTGCAAACAAACAAGAAAAAAGTAAGACCTCTAGATATTTATTAGGATTTAATAGGATTTAATTAGGATAAAAAAAAAAATATAAAAAAATAAATAAAATAAAATAGTCGAAAAAACAGGGTTTCCAAGTCCTACAAAAAGGTTATTTATTGAAATCTGCATCACGTCATAAATGTAATTATATAAACTGTGCTACATTTTATAAAAAGCAATGATGACGTTATTATTACAATTGGAACGACAGTGTCTCGTGCTCTCGTTCCATGGAATTCGGCATTCCAAGTCTGAAAAAGAACGCCGCCATTTGCAATTTTTGTTGTTTTTAGTTGGTTTTTTTTTCCATCGTTTTCTTCAAATTTTGATCGTGTTTTTTTTTTTCCTCCGAGAAAGACTTTGTGTAAGCGTCTCAGCTTCAATTTTACGACTTTTACAAGCGTTAAAAATGCGAGGCAATGGAGGAAACGCTGCGAGGCCTAATATTAAATCGGACTCGTGTATATGGTAAGAAATATACCAGGACTGATCAAAAAGTTACAGTGGAACCTTGGTTTACGTATCTGTTTACGAACACCACATGGTTGTTTCGCTTTACGAACGATATGCTTCAGTTTACGAACACATTTCTCTGGACCACCAATCAAAGTTCCGAGTTTCTGCAATTGTTTTACTAGTTTCAGCAGAACATCTTTGCTACTAATAAGTTATACTAAATGCAGGTATCATTTAGAATTTCCAAGGATTTAAATTAAAATCGATATTAGTTTGAAGGATATTTGCTACATTGCAAATATGGCAAAAGTTTGTCTTCCCGCTCGTCACAGGTTGGATTTGATCGAACTCTTTTTTTTCTAGGGGAATCTGGGGCGTTGGAGGGGAAGGAGAAGGAATCTTGGATCCTGTTTTTGTTTAGTTTAGTAGAGGATATGATTAAGTTCGTTAACCGAGGCTACGCTGCACGCTCAAGCAATGAAATCATCGACTGACAATCCATGAAATAACAGAGAAATGCAAGAATTTTCAACTGAACAACTGTGGCGAAGTGGAGAGTAGATACTGCATTAGGGACAATGTGCCTGTTCATTCTGCATTCCTCACTCGTGATTATTGCACAAATAACGCCATGACCATCTTTGCCAGCCCTCATAATCACCAGACCTGGCCCCAGAAAAATTTTCCTGTTTCCAAAACATAAAGAGGCCCTTAAAAGGGCAGATTTGACTCAACTGACAATACTAATTTCACTGCTTGTAAATATTTTTAGTAAATTTAAAAAAATATCAGTCCTGGAACTTTTTGATGAGCCCTCGTATACAATTTTTTGGATTTTTACTTATTTTGTTTTTCTGATGGGAGTTTTAAGCAATTTTCATTTTCAAAGCGACTTGTTTTTTTTCCCCCACCCACTTTCTTGTGAGTCTCCTCCATCTCGTTTTTCCTTGAATAACTCCAGAGAATAACAGAGATTGATTGATTTCTCCTCTGCGAATCTACGTGTCGTAATTGTATTTGCCACTGGGGTGAAAAAAACGAGTGTAAGAACTTATATCTTGGGGCTTTTTGTATCTTTCTGAGGCACCTTGTTTATAAAAGTCCATTACAAAAGGTCCTAACGTCAACTATGGCTACGCCAAACACTTAGGAAGCCACACAAGTAGCTACAACTGTCACGGCACGTTGAATAAGTTGAAAAAGGTTGAAGATTTTTTAAAGGTTTTGTGATGTTTTTGTTGTGCCGCGAGTTGAAAAATAGTTGAAAATCACTGCACCAAAGGGAATACAGATGAAAAACTTACTTTGCCTTAATTGACTTAAGGATCTCAATTGATGTGTAAATGGTGTTTTTTGGCGGCACTAATCCCGTTTTCGAAGGCAGATTACTTTATGATCGCTTTCGTGATTGCATGCTGTCGTCGAGTGGTCAATTACTGCATCCTGTCCAAACACCGCAATCACGTGTCTTGTTGACTCGTTTGACACCAACAATATATCTTATACAGATTGCTTTTTTTGGGAGGCTGGGAATAGCAAAACTTCAGGGCTATTTCGAAACGTTATTGATGTGTAATCTGTGTTCTGTAGCATAAATTTTACATTGTACAGATAAATTTATTAATGCCATTAATCGATTCTTTGTTTTATCGATTTACTTGGATATGATATCGATACGTATTATTTTATCGATAAGCATTCCACAGGAATAAATTTGAATCGATAAATCGATATTTCTGATATAGTGCTTGAATACTTCATCGATATGCAGTCTAAAAGATTGAATAATGGCAATCAATACATCGATATACGAGTTATATCGAATTGTGCAGATCGATATTTAGTTATTTGATGAATTTTGATCGATATATCGGTACGTGCAGATGTGTAATCGATGAACATACAGAACGATATCGTATCGATTATAATCGATTCTGTCAACGCTAGGTGCATTAGGCGTTTTAAGCGACTTTTCTAGATGAGTTGGGAAAAACAGCTGAATAATGACTAAATTTCGCAAAATCATCCACCCTGAAGAGAATGACGACGTGACGAGGACAAATTTTCGTGTTTTTTTTGTTGTCGAAAAACAACGAAATGTGACGCGTTCAAATGACTGTCCAAAAACAATATGACAGGGGCAGATCATAAACAAGTTCACTCGATGAAAAAGTAAAGCTTTTAAGGGCTTTTGGTCCTTGTTTTCACTACATAAAGTAGAAAATACTGTAGGGATGAGTGGTGAGCATTGAGACATGTAAAATGTGTCTCAATGCCTCGCAGTCTCCTTTATATGATGATGGATGATATATTTTCTTAAATGTTGTAACTGGGATATATTTTGATAATGTTTTATGACTTTCTTTTCAGTCGTCCTTAAGTCCGTTATATACTTATATCCTGATCGATATTTCTGTCATTAAGCCTTTGGTCATTTTGTTGGAAAGTCCTATTCAACCAGATATCTATTCTTCCATTTTGCTCTTTTTCGGATTGTGCTATTTTTGTGACAGATATAACAAAATATTTCATGTTTGGTAAAAGAAATGCGTATTATTTTTATTTAAAAATATGCATTAGATTTCTTAATTTTAAGTCAAACTGTGGAACTGAGGTAAAAATATGAAAAATAATTCCCAAATTAGGTGAAATGGATTCCTTCCCTCATTTCAAACTATGTGACAGGTTTCCTATTTTAGGTAACAATATCTGCGATGAATTTCCCATTTTTAGGTCAAACCGCGCGTTGGATTTCCTACTTAATTTTAAGCGAAAATCGTAGTTAATTTTGGGCAATATTCGTTTTGTCCTCGTCGTCGTTAATCGACTGTCGTGTCATTAAACGTCGATTAACCCTCTAGGGCTAATGTCTGTTTTGCAATATTCACGAAAATCGATCGATATCTTTTTAATTTGGTCGTTGGCTTTCTATAATTAACGAGCTTTTTTCGTAGTTGGTGCAAGCGAATGAAAAATAAGCAGAATAAAAAAGCAGAAGCCTATATCTAAAAAGGCAATTAACCGAAATTAATAAATTGGAAAACGATTAGGGCCTCCAAAAAACATTAACGGAAATGCCAAGATCACAAGCATTTCTAGTTTGTATTGCTAACGACTCAGAAATCCGGTAGGGCGGACAGCAGGGTATTTGTTTGGAACTTTTTTTAGCCTTAGTTGTCTTTGGGCCTGTAAACCCAACCAACCAGACGGCAGAGTAAGTAGTCTTTCCGGCCCATACCAACCGGCTGGACCATGCCCAGTATGGGCACTATGAGATCTACTAGTGTGGGGTATGATAGTGGATCTGATAGGACAGACAGCAGGATATGTTTGAGGCTTTGAGCCCTTTCTAGTGTTAATTAATTGCCTTTGGGCCCATAAACTTAACCAGCAGGGTATAACGTCTTTCTGGCCCATACCACTAGGTTGAACTATGTACGGTACTGGTACCATGAGGTCTTGTTGGTGGATCGGTGAATGCAGATTGCCTTGGGTAACTCAATCTCTTTTTGTGTAGATGCACGGTACAATAAAGGTAGGAAATGCACTCGTATGACCTTGGTCTGATTGAGAGAATTCACCATGTGTAGTCGCAGTCACAAAACAGCCCAGCGCCCATCACTTGCTCAGATATCAAAGGGCTTCTATCTTTGCCAGTAGTGATCTAAATAACCCAAACATCCTTAAATTTGAAATGTAAAGACATTTACGTTTCTTTTCAAACCGCAAATCAACAAATAAATGCCAAAATTTAAAGTTTACCGATTAAAGTGAATCTAACGACTGACAATCATGATTTGTCAGTTTATGGCGTCAGCGTTGTTTCAAATATAACATGACAACAAAATCAATGCGAAAACTCGAATAAAACTTTGTGAAAAATATGTTCGGACTTTATGACGGCAACTATTTTTTGATGTTGGCAATTTGTTTTGGTTTCATGCGAACTGATGTGCCGATTAGTGCAATTGCTCTTAATGGAAGACCGGTGGCCATTTTACGCTCACTTCACTCATTAGTCGTAATTTACGGTCGCAGTTAACGTAAATTAGATCTCCAATTAAAGCTGTTGCACAAAGGTTAAGGCACCAAATTGCACCCACATCTGCTATCTTGGATTTAAAGAGACACAATCAATAAACAGGAGAACGGATTACTTTAAGGTGGATTTATCGCAGTTGCTCGTACGCGATTCAAGATGCTTTAAACAGTTGTAAAATTTTGGTAAGCCATCGTCAGGTGCCCTTAATCGATGCTTGTTTGAAATCCATGCCAGAATAAAATAAATGGTTTTGCAGCCAGATTTTTTTAGTAGCGCGATGCTTTTTGGAAACATATCGCTTTAAAGGGCAACTACCTATAAAATAACCATAAAAAAGATTCTCAGGTTTTATACGGCCCTAACCTCAGTTTCTTGTTACTGTCATAAAGCCGCTTGTTTCAAAATAATAAACCGCAAGAACAATATCCAGCTTTATGTTTATTTAATTTTGGCATAATGTGTTGGATATGATAGTGGATGCGTGGAACGAGTGTGGAGGTGCGGTACAAGACAGGCACGCACTTATAGAGCCTCGGTTGTAATGAGAGAATTCACCATGTGGGCTGGCCAGAAAAGCAGGCGCAGTTGCAAATTAGGGCTTACTAAATATTACAATGCTTTACTACAAATCAGAACAGTTTAAACCGTAGGGTCCTTTGCCTTCAATGCGCAAACTTCCATGGCGCAAGATTTTTCTTGAAGATACATCGCTTTAAGGGAGAGCCGACTGTAAAGTAAATGTAAAAGGCCCTAACCTCAATACATCTTAGCGCTGTATCGCTTAGTGGCGCTTTCCCCAGCTGGGAGATAAATGTTCAATAAAAACCTCAATGTATCTTCTCTATCGCCAAGCGGATAGTTTTAAAATAATAAACTGCGAGAACAATCTTCAGCCCAAAGTCTAATTTTGACAATGTTTCAAATCTCTTTGCCCTTCTTCGAATGCCTTTACTACGTAATATCTTTGCGAACTTCCATGACGCGAGGTTTTTCTTGAAGATGCGCATCAGCATCGCGTTAAAGGAGAACCGACTATAAAAACATACACAGAAAGAGAGCGAGAGACAGAGAGAGATGGAGAAGAGAAGAAGTTTAAAAATCTCTCGGAGAAAGATTCCTCCGATAGGAGTCGTAAAGCTCTGAGGGGAACCCTAGCGGACATTGACCGGAAGTGAATCCTGGGGAGAGAGACGACAAGCGGCAGTAAAAATAAGAAATGACTGCGAAGGCTCTCGGGGAAACTGCCTGGAAAACAGGGTGAATCACATTTTGCTGACGACGAGGATTTAACGGTTTTTTAAACCTTGTCGGATGTGAAAAGGGGTCGAATGCGAGCCTTTTTTCTTTCGTGTCGCCAAACTGATGATTTGCAGGTTTCTGGGGCTCTTAACTACTGGGTTGTACTCCGTTCACTGGAACATTGCCGGTAGTGCAAGTACGCGATACGATAGTGGATGCGCAATACACAAACCTCACAAAGCCTCAGTTGGAGTGAGATAATTTTGTGTGTAGCTTTCTGTGACTAACCACTATTGTACTCCTTCCACCCAAACACACAGTATGATGCGGGCACACAGTACTGCTAATATGGTGTATGATAGTAGAAGTACGGTTCTGAATTTGCTTGGTACGATAGTGGATGTGCAATACAAGACCATCACCTACTCACAAAGTTTCTGCCAGAGTGAGATAATTCCTCAGTCCATCTGACCCGAACCACTCTTGTACTATTTCTACCCAAACACTGCTAGTACGTTGTACGATAGTGGAATCGCGGGACAAGATCGCCTCACATTCACAAAACCTTGATCGGAGTGAGATAATTCACCATGTGATCGAACACTTAAATCCATTTATCCAATTTTTTTAAAATTTACTAAATAAAATAAAACCAATTTTTGGTAAAACTACATACAAGTACAAAATCTACATAAATAATTTAGTTAATTTAATATACGAGGGGTTTTAGCAAATTTTGTAGTTCCAGAAAATTCCAGAAACTTATTTCTCAAGAAAAACATTTCTGATTCTTACTTTTTGTGTAATTTTGTGTGTGCAAAATTTACTCAAAATCCTTCGTATAAAATTTTAGCAAAAATTTCCCAATTATAAAATTTTAACAACAAATTTTGCTAAAAAATCTTTAGATTAAGCTATTTCTAGACAATATTCCTATTTTCGAAAGATGCATACTGACCCTCTGTCCGAATTAATGAGTCGCACCCTTGACTTGAGCCCCCGCCTTTGGAGCGCGGTCTGTTGAATGGGCACGGCTTGCGGAGTGACCGCTGTTACATCAGGGGCACTCTTCTTGGCGACCTCTTGCAGCGACCGACGAGCCCTAAAAATCAACAGTTTTTCCAATAAAAAAATTAGCCTTATTGTGGCTCTCTTTCACCGGCCCTTCATCTTGTGAAACTAGCAAAAATGGCCCCATGCTACTTTCCTGTTATTTCAAAAATATGAAAACATTTTGCATATTTTTTGAAAAAAAATGTGCTAAATATGAAATTAATTGAAAACATCTTATAATATAACGATATATTTTTTTCTAAAAAAATCTAAACGTGATTTTTATTTTTAGATTAACAATAGATATGCTAATTTCTTTTTTTTGTGGTTTTCGCTATAATTTATCAATATCCGCAGCGCTAGATGAAATGAAAGTTTTAATATACGAGAAATTTTACTTGGTATTTTTTGGAAACAACAGCTGTCACCGGAATGAAATATTCTTCTCTGCGATACAAAAAAATATGCAAATTTTGTCATTTGTCAAGAAAGACATTTTTTTATAAAAAGCTTTTTACCATTTTTTTCTTCTAGATACTGTGTGGGACACATGTGCTTGACCCCTCAGCCCCTGCTATCTTATGTCCCACTACTACATGGGACACACCCTTGACCCATGGGCCCTGCTTTTTGGTGGACAGTTACTGTGTGTTGGACACGCTCTTAAACCATGGGCTTCTGCTCTCTGGTGTACAGCTACTGTGTGGGACTCACGCGCTTGACCCATGGGCTTCCGCTCTCTAGTGTCCCACTACTACATGGGACACACCCTTGACCCATGGGCCCTGCTTTTTGGTGTACAGTTACTGTGTGTTGGACACGCTCTTGACCCATGGGCTTCTGCTCTCTGGTGTCCCGCTAGTGTGTGGGGAACATGTGCTTGACCCATGGGCTTCTGCTCTCTTATGTCCCACTACTGCCTGGGACTCACGCTTGACCCATGGGCTCCTGCTTTTTTGGTGTACTTCTATAGTGAGAGGACACACTGGATCCATGGGTTCCTGCTCTTTTATGTCCCACTATTGCATGGGACACCCTCTTGACCCATGGGCCCCTGCTCTCTGGTGTCCCCCTACTGTGTAAGGCACATTCTCTTGACCAATGGGCATCTGCTCTCTGGTGTCCCAAAACCTGTATCTTTTACGGGCAATGTAACAATGCCTGTCGCCCACTCCTGATGGACTGTCAGCGCTATGTGACAGTGCCCCAAAGCTATGAGGCCTTCTACAACTAGTCTCATCCCTTTCTTCTTCCTCTGTTATATGGGTCTGTCCTAACCTGTGACCGCATAGCTCCCCTGGCCCTGCGTAACTCCTCCTGCTAATGGTCCCCAAGTAATCTGCAATCTAAGGTCTATGTTTGGAACTGGGGCCCTTTTGTGCACACATGACTCCTCCTCCTCTTGCGCATGATCTCAAAGTAAAGGCTAGCTTAAGGTCTTTGGAACTAGAGCCTGTAAAACTTTCTCACGAAGTACATGGCAATCGATGAAAAACAAATTAGCCGTTTTTTAATTAAGGGCCTTTCAAAAGACTTAAGGGCATTTTAAGGAATGATGCATCTCTCACAATTCTCTCTCTTTCTCTGTCTCATCTCTTTCTGTATTTTTTCAGGTTTCTTTTCAAATCTATTGTTTTTTTTTTTGTTTGGACCAACTTTGCATGCATGATGGACCTCTTTTCAATTCCACAAGAATCAATATTTTCTTTTCCTCTGGGGTCCTTTGAAGAAAAAAAACTTGTTTGCACAATCTTCCGAATGTGGGAATTTGAAGTCCGCGTACAATGATAAAAAACAGATCCGACGGGTTTACGAACACCAGTTAACTAATCAGGCGATAGTCATGGTCCAAACAAGATGGCCCAATGTCACAGTTCACAAAAATAGCCCTTAATGGATCCAATAATGATTTTTCTCTTAAATGACTAACTTTCGCGTGACACCGCGATCGATTTTTGTGCCTCGTATTGAAATAAATCAATAACAATAATAATATCATCACTATTATTATAAGGGCTTTTGGCTGTCATAACATGTCATATTTGTTGCAGTTATTTGGTGAGATATAGGCCCTAGGAATTTAATTACATAGAACTCAAACTCATTAGAGTAGGTTGCACCAAAACGTCACTGGAGATGATGGATATAGGAACACAAAGTTCATAGGGCATCATGGCTACATGTAATTTTAAGTGGAATGTTTTAAATTTACAATTACGAAGGGCCATACTTAAATTTTACTTAAAGGGACCTTTAAGAAAACACCTTCTGGAATAATCAGGATTTCTCTGTAAATTATCGCCAAAAAAACTAACATGCAGTAGATATTCACAGGTTTGGGACCCAAGTAGTGGACCCTTGTCATTCTTAGTTCAACTATGGACCCTTTATAGGTCCTCCAGTCCATCTTCATCTAAGATCGTCAGGAATTCAGATGGGCACTTGGATATACTAACCATTTGATTTGGGACTTAAGTAGTTGACCTTTGACATTCCCAGCACAACTGTGGGCACCTGTCACATAGTATTAGGTCTTTTTATGTTTTGATAGGTGCTCTAGTCCACCTTCATCTTGGATTTCCACGTCATCCGCATGGCTCGTATCTTGCGAAACATCAGGAATTCAGATGGGCACTTGGATGAACTGGCCATTTGATCTGGGACCGAAGTAGTGGACTATGGGCATATTTTACATAGTACATGGTCCCTTAATCATTTTGATAAGTCGTCTAGTTCACCTTCATCTTGGTTTTCCAAGTCAATCGCACGGCCCGTATCTTGCGAAACATCAGGAATTCAGATAGGCACTAGGATATACTGACCATTTGATTTGGGACCTAAGTATTATACCCTTGACATTCACAGTACAGCATATGGCATGGAATCTCCAGGAACGCACGGCTTATGTGACCGGGATCGATAACTATTTTTTTCCACTATCGCTTTTTCAGGACCGCAAGATATTAAAGCCATGCGTAAATATTTCAGCGCCAAGTTTTTAGAAACGTGACTCCCTTAACGATCCAAGATGTGGGTGTTTTTTTATTCCCTACTCATGAGGGTGTTTTTTTATTGGGGCCGCTGAAAACTTGATCATTGCGCGATGCATAATTTATAAATATATTAAAGGTTTATGGCAGGATATAGCGTTGACAGGACAAGATTTATCCTTCTCTACTTCCACTTCTTCATTTTTTTTGGTCGTCTTCATTTTTTTTTTGGTTCCCCAGCAAGGTTTTCGAATATGCCGTCGTTATGTCTATTAATCACGCGAGGCCCTTTAAACCCGATCGGATGACTACGTACGTATCGGTCAGACTGGCTATCGGATTAGCCTTCGTGACATCAAATTTTGGTCGTAAGCATTCATATTGATGAGCACTGATGAAAACTTGATGAGAAAGGGGATTTACCTCGCATCTCGAAATACGAAAATACGCGTGTCGATATCGGTCCTTAGCACGCTAGGATCCACCGTAGTTATCCGCAGTGGTCTCTTAAGGACCTTTTTTTACTAAGTGTGAATTTGTGCTGCTTGAATTAAAGATTGTAACCTGTCAATGGTCATTTTTTTACAAATATAAGTTTTTTGCTGCCCCTTGAATGGTGGCAAACAATACTAACTTTGGTGTTTGTATGGTTTGCACATATACAGGGGCAGCCACATTTAGTGTTCCCTATAAGTCACCATCATAATCACGTTTATGGCATCTTTAATGTCTAGTTTAGTTACTCCTTCGTTCCTATTTAGGTCACCCTTAGGTCTCTCAAATGTCTCCTGTTGGTCACTTTTAGTGCCCCCTTTCAAGTTGATTTAGTTCCCACATATTATTATCTCTTTAGATGCCCTTTGTGCTTTCTTAAGTTCACATTTATGGTTTTATTTAAGTCCCCTTTATCAGCAACTCTTTAGGTCACCTAAATGTTTCCTGTTGGCCCCCTTTTAGGGCATTTTAAATCCCTCTAATCGTCCCTTCAGGTCACTTACAAAGTCCCTATTAGGTCCACATATTATTATTTCCTTAGGTCCACTTTGGTACCCTCTGTAGTTTATAATTAGTCTCCTTGAAGTTACTTTTAGTGCCCACCTTTACACGTTCACCTTCAGTCGACTTTAGGTCAGCTAAAAGTCCCCTTAGTGTCTATATTTTGTCTTTTTCGGTCACCTTTACCCCTTAAGGTCCCTTAAGTGTCTATGCTTGGTCATTTTAGGTCCCCTTAAGCTCCCTTAAGTGTCTCTTTTGGTGCCTCCTTTTGTGTCTCTTTTTTCCTCTGGTTTAGGTCACCTTTTGTTACCCTTAAGATCCCCTAAATGTCTGTTTGGTCCTCCTTCAGTGCCCTCTTTAGTGGTGTTCAATTTCTCTTTTAGGTCCCCTTTATCCCCATTTAGGTTCATTAAACATAATTTAATAAAGTGATACAAATAAGTTTGCTGTCCCTAGGGAGATCAAACAAGGGGCAGCATTTATATTCAATGTCCAAAAATTACCTATTTTTTTTAAAAAAAAACGATGACCAAATCGTTGGTGATGACTTCATTTGTGGGTCCTTTGCATCTAATGGGCATTGGTGAAGATTTTTTTCTAGGTTTTCATGTAAACCTTTTTTTATTGATGATGTTGGATTAAAATGATTAATGACTTGATTTATGTATTTTGTAGCACAAAAGCACAATTGTGATAAGCATCATTAGCTATCATGATGATGATAAGAAAATGTGGCCAATGTATTTAATCTCAATGGACCTTAAGATGATATAATCAATACAATTCTGATCTAAAATCAATAAGAAAGAATAATAGAAAGGGATGATTTTCAGACTGTTTACTAAAATTTCTGGGAAATTTTTAAGAATTTTAAAGACTCTGAACGCAATGACCAAAAAGCACAAATATTCCACGAAGACGTCACTAAAATGAGGGTTTGTTGTGCTATTGGAAGAGGCCCTAAAGATCTTGAAAAAGGGCATCAAAATTGCCTGATAACGTCAATAGAATGATGGTTTGTTGTCATATTAAAAAAGGCCCTGAAGACATTGAACAATGGACATCCAAATTACTTGATGACGCCACTGGTGGGTTGACTATTGTGATACGAGAAAATTCCCTAAATATTCCAAATATTGGACCTATTAAACAACTGCGTCAGTTACTTAAAGGTCCATCATTTTTAAGGTATCTTTCACTGTTTTTTCCCTATTAAGTTAATATACAAAAACGTGAAAGTAACTTGATTTAAATATTAATGTAAATTGTGTAGTAAATTAAAAGACCTTTTCATCTATTTAAATGCATTTTGGTCCCAAGAGGATTTTCCAAGATTTGATAAGTGGTTTTATTATTTATTCAGTTTCAAAATGAAAACAAAAAAGAAGAGGAAGAAGGATGAGGATCCATCTGCCAATTGATGCTTTTATGAATGACAAATTTCTATTCAATTAGCCCTTAAAAGGATTTTAAGGGCATTAGGGTTCGTTATGCACTTTCTTATGTTTTTATCCCCATGAGATTCATGTAGCTTTATTGAGATTCAGAGATTCAGAGAGAGATAGAGAGAGATTGAGTACATGATCACGTGGTTGCCACTTAGGTATGGGTATTTCCAGTTGGTTTGTGGTCAGTTTCCCACCTCATTCTTCTTTGGTTTTCAGGCCCTTATAAAGGATAGCTTAGGTCCCAAATTTAGATGGCTCTATTGCTAATTATTAGGTACTTTGTCCACAAATCATAATAAAGTCCAATTCAAAATAGTAACATAAATCATCTAGCATGCAGTTTAGGGGCCATTAAAAAATTA
>JAQGBW010000298.1:0-48455 GCA_034698625.1 Julus scanicus | reverse complement strand
ATACTTCGAGATTATTTTTAAGTTATTTTATACTTCGAGATTATTTTTAAGTTATTTTATACTTCGAGATTATTTTTAAGTTATTTTATACTTCGAGATTATTTTTTCGAGATTTTGATCTAGCACGATGAGGGCCCATTGATTCGAAAGCAACCTGCATTTTGATACTTTGAATTGAATTAGCATTTACACTTTTTATTTATAATTCCAGCATCGGTTTCCATGATCCTCATCCGACCAGATCGTTGAATCAAGATGGGCGCCAACAGCAGTAATTCCTCCTCCACTAGTCCAAAGTCCAAGAGCCAGTTCTTCTGGCCTGCGACTCCAGGCGATCCTCTGGAGCCAGAAATCATCCGGGATTCAAAGCTGAATCTCGGATCGACGTACTGCTCCTCCTGCCACAATATGGGAGGTTTCTTGATATCGTCATCTGATCGCATGGTACTAGAGATCCACGACGACGACTGGGAGTACAAGTACGTCCTGGTGCTGAAACGTCGCTGTGACACGATTCACATAAAGGACCTCGCAGATTCTCGAGGAGCGTTTTCGATAAAATCCCTCTTCACCATCTACGAAGAGCTTAAGGCCCGAAGCCACTGCGTCAAGACCCCGGATTTGATCTCCTACTTCGTCGTGCTCACAACTGGGGACTTTGGCAACGACGTCTTCGGACACTGTCTTCTAAACAATAGTGACTCTGGGGCAAAGTTTTTAGGTCGTCACGATCCTCCTGGATCGTCGACGCGTTGCTTCAATTTCCGTTACTTTCCTGACGACTGGCGAACAACCATTGGAGCAACATTTCGCGAAATTGAGGAATTTCGTCACAAGTTGATCGTCGCTGTCTGTCGACCAGAAGTGTCGCCAGGGGGTTGCCGGCTGGTCGTCGACTGCGAAAATAATTACGAGGAGGTATTCAAAGCTGAGTGTGGCGACTTTGAAATTCAGGCTGATGACAGCTTGTACGACGATGTTTTTATCAGCGGCGACGAAATTCGTAGCAACCGCGACGAAGCACCTGAAACTCGGAGTTGCGACGAAACCAGTGGCGTTGAAGATGAATGCGATGGAATACAGGGTATCTGCGACGAGTGTCAAGACTACAATAACCCCTGCGACGAAGCTGAGAACAATTGCGACATAACGACCCCCTGCTACCAATGCGACGAAGTTAACAACACCTACGATGAATGCGACGACGATGGGAATCCCTACGATAAATGCGATGACATTGGGAATCCCTACGACGATTGCGACGACATTGGTAATCCCTACGACGATTGCGACGACATTGGGAATCTTTACGACGATTGCGACGACACTGGGAATCTTTACGACGATTGCGACGACTCTGGGAATCTTTACGACGACTCTGGGAATCCTTACGACGAACTCCAGAACAATCTCAAGCAGCTCGACAAAACTTGGAACATAACAGAAAAAAGCGACATCGGCGACGAGAATGAAATCAAGCCGGAGTGCTACGTGCGTTACACCAGTTTCAAGCCGTTGGTCGCAATTTCCGAAAAACCGAAAATGACACCTATCCCCCCGCAGTACTCGTCGAAGTACTCCTCCACTTCGTCGCACGATTGTCGCGACACGCTGCTGAACCTAGTCGACACCAAGATGTCCGGTCTGTTCCGCGACAACCCGACGAGCCCCTTGAACTCCCCGGACTTCTTCCGCGACGTAGAGCCACTCGTTCTGGATCACCCCTATGTCGTTGTCTCGTCTGACCACGCCCCCTTGTCGTGCCTGAAAGTTGTCCAAGCTCTGTTGTACGGCGGTTGCGACGATCGCATCACCTTTGACCCCCGGTCACTTCTGCAGTACCGCGACTGGTTGGATGTGGTGTTGGAGACGGACACAGAGGTAGTGTTGGTGGTCTTCTGGCACGGCGATGGACGATCTTCGGCTGAAGAATATCTCCGTGGACTGCCAAACAAGGTAACGAATCCGCGACAAAAGATCGTGGTGGTCTGCCAGAAAGGCGATGAGCCGCTCACGACGGGATGGACGTCGATTGTCGACGATTGGAACGTCGCGGAGATTTCCCATGCTACTCACCGGCGATTTTTCGACACTTGGATCGACTTTCAGGGCCGGAAGACGACAGTAGCCGATTTCTTCAGAGGTGTTGACGACTCTGAAATCCCCAGTGGATTGCTCCTGAGTCACATTGTTAGCCATGGTCGTCTCGACATTTTTGCAGCCGATCTTGAGATCGATATTTCCGATCGTCGCTACGTGCATCGTAACTTTAGGTGGAACATCGGTTGTTTCACCAAGGGCTGTCTTCCCTCTGTTCCAGTCTCCGAGGTGCTGATTCTGAAGCAGCATTCGTCGCAGTCAGCGACGATCGGTGTTGTTCGTCGCGGGAGACTGTATGCTGTCGGAAGCGATGCCAAGTGGAAGGTTAACCAGCGTAAGAATGTCCATGAGATGGAGTGGAATGGAAGTTGCTTCGTCGCACGTGATCTTAACGAGAATCACATCCAGGACGAGAATGACTTGACAACATATGACATTAAGGTACTGTTTTATTCTTAATGCCACCTTCCCTGGTGAAAAAAACAATAGAAACCAATAGAGATTTCTATTGTTTTCTATTGTGATTTGGACACTTTATTGATTTTAATTGTTTTCTATGGTTCCTGTTTTGACTTCTATTACTTCTATAGTTTAGCTGTATTGACTGAACAATAGAAAATAATAAAACCAATAGAAATTTTTTATTAGTACCGATAGAAAACAACGTTCCAAATGACAATAGAAACCAATAGAGATTTCTATTGGTTTCTATTGTGATTTGGACACTTTATTGATTTTAATTGTTTTCTATGGTTCCTGTATTGGCTTCTATGGTTTAGCTGTATTGACTGAACAGTAGAAAACAATAGAAAACCATAGAAAACGATTGAAACCAATAAAACCAATAGAAATTTTATATTGGTACCAATAGAAAACAACGTTTCAAATGAAAATAGAAACCAATTGAGATTTCTATTGTTATTTGGACACTTTATTGATTTTAATTGTTTTCTGTGGTTCCTGTATTGACTTCTATTGGCTTCTATTGACTTCTATGGTTTAGCTGTATTGACTGGACAATAGAAAACAATAGAAAACAATTGAAACCAATAAAACCAATAGAAATTTTCTATTGATACCAATAAAAAACAACGTTCCAAATGACAATAGAAAACAATTGATTTTAATTGTTTTCTATAATTCCTGTATTGACTTCTATTGACTTCTATGGTTTAGCTGTATTGACTGAACAATAGAAAACCATAGAAAACCAATAAAACCAATAGAAATTTTCTATTGGTACCAATAGAAAACAACGTTCCAAATGACAATAGAAAACAATAGAAATCTCTATTGTTTTTTTTTTCACCAGAAATGTCCTTTTTTCATGAGTTGCTGATAGACTTGTGTTTTCTCTACAGGTGGTCGTGGTGTCTGGTGCACCGGGTTCTGGTAAGACAACAGCAGTGGCGCACATGCTACGGGATCTCAAAACCCGAAACCCGGACACCTGGATTGTCCGCTTAAACCTAGCCGAGGTGGGCCCTGAGCTACATGCCCTGAGCGCCAAGCCAAATTTTGGCGCCAACGATGTTCTAGACATGCTCTGCCTGGTGTCCAACAACGAGAGGGCGCTGTTGAAATCCAAATTATCCACCGTAGTGGCGTTCGTCGACGGCTTCGACGAGGTGACACCCGCACATGGGGCCATCGTCCTGAGGATGCTGGAGCTGTTGAAGGGGTTGGGCCTCCGCGGGCTCTGGGTCACAACCCGTCCCCAATGGACCCGGGTATTAGAGAGCACTCTTGCCTGCGGCTCGTTCGCAATCCTGCCACTGGATCCACGGGCACTTCTGTCGTCGCATCATGCCGTCGACTTCGTCGCGAGAGCCATTGTCTCCCCCGGGTTACGGGTCGCAACCCGGGTGATCGGTACACCTCTGCTGGCGAGCATGTTGGCTGAGGTCGCCGAACAATCGACATGCGGCGAAACATTGGACGTGGTGGCGCTGTACACGCGCTTCCTGAAACGTCGCGGATATGCGACGAACAGAAACTATCATTTAAGAATTGCGTTAGATGCTATCTTCCCCGATGAAGTAGCGACGTTGTTTCCCCTGCATGTTCTGAAAAAGTGCGACGAAGATCAGAGCGCCTTCGGGCATCGCACCTTCGCCGAGTTTTTCGTCGCCAAGTTCATCGCCAGCCGCTCCCAAGACGCCGCCGTCATCGCGGCGCTGCGTGGGTGCTATCTCGACGAAAACTTCGACGTCCTCCGCCTCTTCCTCGACCACATGCTTGCCGCCAAATCACCACTCCACAAGGCGGTGCTACACGGCAACGTGCGTCCCCTGGCGATTGCGCATCGCCAAGGGATCGACATGTCGCAAATCCGGGACTCATTAGGTCGCACACCGCTTCACCTAGCAGCTGCGTATCCAGATGGCGACACCATAACACCGTTGGCAGTCTGGATGTCGGAAGTGATCCACCAGCCGGATCAATTGAACTTGTCGCCACTTGCCTATGCCTACACGACGTTAGTATCGCCCGGAGGAGCTTACGAGATGCTGGTCGCGGACTGCGACCAACGCGACAAAGCCTTCGAGGAGGCATTGCGTGCCACCTTAGCGGCGGTGGAGCAACGTCGAGGGGGCGCCGAAGCAGAGGTCCTGTGTGAACTCGTCCGGAACCGGTTTCCAGAACGTATTGGTCAGCTCCGGAAATGTCTTTACAGCGCCCATTTTCGTCGCTGGCACCAGCTGAACTGTAACGAGACTGATGAGAGTGTTTCCGTCGAACACATCGTCGAACGCATGATTGAGTTCTTCAAAGCCACACTGGCCACTGAAAGGAATTGGAAAGAACTGCTGAAGGCCCATAACATCTTAGTGGCCCGTTTAAAAGGGGAGCGCCACCGGTGGCCATCGCAGGTGGAATGCAACACGTGGTTAGCAAGTGTCATCAGCGACCGCGACGTTGGTGCCCTCTTCAGGCTTCGCAGATTCTTCAAGAGCGACGAGTGGGGATGACGAACATTCGTCGCGTTTTGAACTATACACCATATACCTTTTTATAAGGTGTTCTTAGTGTTCTCCTATACAGTACAACATGTCCATAAAGTCAATATGGTTCGTGTTCCTGGACTATTGCTTAAAGGACATTTAGACAGGTCGAAAATGTAGAAAATGTGGCCAGGATACAAAAGGGACCCAAGGGGAGGATTAAAGTAGTTCATTAAATCTGATGAGTTAACTAAACTAACTAAACCCTGGTGAAAAAAAAATAGATTTCTATTGTTATTTGGAACGTTGTTTTCTATTGGTATCGATAAAAAATTTCTATTGGTTTTATTGGTTTCAATTGTTTTCTAGTTTTCTATTGTTCAGTACCAGGAACCATAGAAAACAATTAAAATCAATAAAGTGTCCAATTAACAATAGAAACCAATAGAAATCTTTATTGGTTTCTATTGTTTTTTTTTAACCAGGGAATCTAATCTAACCCAAAAAAGAGAACATTTGACCCTGGCAGGACTCCGTACATTTTTTGATCGTTTAAATGTTCTTTGAGCATACGTCAGATTTCATTTTTATAGAGTGTACCTTTTTATATTATTTGTCGTTTTCCATTTAAAGTAATGTTCTAATATCAAATAATGTGGATACAGCACATATGGATAATTTGCAAAGTTTTTTTTTTAACCATTTGACCATGTTTTGACCATTTGACACAATAACGGCCTTTAGTATTTATGTACTATAGTTACTTTTAAAACAAACGTAACAATTTATTAATTGCAAATTTACAATGCAGATGCAGCAGATCATGACAATTATTACGGAAATTAACCATAATAAAGTTTTGCACACTCCATCAGTATTACACATGCATGATTTCAATTATTTGCCATGCAATGCAGATGATGTGTATTTGGTTGTACATGTAAATATTTTTTGTATGTAATGTTTTCCGGACATGGGAATAAAGTGTAATCGGAATTACCTTGTGAAATTTCGTGTTAAAATTTAAATACAGGCGCAACTTCAACGAAGCTCTTACACAATGTTCGAAAACAGCCCAAAAACCGATGTTTTTCCAATTTTGTCTTAGTTTTATTTACAAAATCGTGTTTTTTATGACAGATTTTGAAAGAGGACGTCACTTACGTTAAATAAGTGAGATATACTTTAAAAATCTAGCCATAATTCACCGAGATACAGCGTTTTGAATATGTTGGGGTTGGAAGACTATGAGGGGGTGGTCAATTTTCGTCAAAATTTTAAAAACGCTGTATCTCGGCTAATTATCGCTCGATTTTCACAATTATTGATGTTTTCGAAGCGATACGTGCTCTTTCATAATACGTAGTCAAAAATTCTGTTTTCCAAAGGGATGTTTCCGGAAACTGAAACGCAAAAATAATGTGTTTTTTGCGGTTTTTTCGAACATTGCTTTTTTGAAACCTGAATTTCTTAGTGAAGATTATAAAAAAGAGTCTAATTTGACGTCGTAAGATTTTTTTGGGGGGGAAGGGGGGATCTATCCCCAAGATTCCCTTATCACCCACATATATACGGCCTTGGTATATCTGCTATTTGAATAACCAGTTGATGAAAATATGGTCGGTTAGTTTATTGTGTTTTGATGTTGCAATGTTTCAATTTGGTTAAAGTTTGAATTTTTATTTAAAATTTTTCCAATATCCATTAAGTTCCATTAGCAATATCTGTCATTTTAGATATTTCAATACAGTTAAGTAATATATATGCACTTCAGAAGTTCTAAAAAACTCATGGAATTGGTCAGTACTCAATTTGGAACTTTGCAGCATTTCGGATATCCAAAGTACTCACAACATTTTTGACATTAGCCATGAGTGCATCAAGCACAAATACATACACAAAGAACATTATGTTGTTTGTTTCATTTCCTTCCATTTGTGATGTCTGCCCAGGATGTTTCAAATGGCTCCCAAAATCCATTAAACATCTCTTGTCATCCATTTGCCATTTCTGGCTTTTTGGATCACTGATGCATCTCAGCATTTGGATTCCCAAGCAACTCTGACAACATGCAGTTTACATTTGATCAAGCAAGTCCATCAGACATTGGTCAGCCATGATGCAGTCCTTGAGCCAGATCTTGCAGCCTTTCTACTTCTATTTCTACATCTCAGGACTCAAGTCTCTCCCAGAAGATTCGAATCCCAGCCGCTTGCAGCGCTTTCTGCACGCAATCAACCGCGTGGCCTGGGTCCTTGTGGTGGTGGTCATCATTGCCTTCATCTACAGGGCCCTATTCGTCACAGATACCATCACCAATCGTCGCAAATACATTAATGTACTTGTGAATTTTATCAATTTTTCGGCCATCTTTGTCTCCATGCAGCGTAGTGAGGCCATATTAGGGCTTCTGATTTTGTCGCAGAGCAAGCAGCCATTGTCTGCCAACCTCAGGTCCAAACTTAGGGTCCGCTTCATCGCATTGGCAATCCCAATCATAATTGTTATTTTCTTGGCCACAGCAAGAGAGGTGGCCATATTGACCATTTACATCAAGCATGCTATAACCGAAAATTTCAATTTTTTAAAATGTTGTCAATTAGCGTTGGTAGCGATCTTAGGAATTCTTGATGACCTGTACCAGTTGCTGGTTTCCATATTCCCCTACGTTTGCATCGCCTTTGTGGTGATGACCAACATGCAATTGAAGCAGAAGTTAGATGTGGCTCAAAAACGTGTCCGAAATGCCAAGAGCCCCTTAGGTGCCCATAGGAAGTTCAATGAGGCCATGGTCACTTGTCTGCAGGTTTTCGAAACCAATAAATCCCTCAATGCCATCTTCTCCAAAGCCCTTTTCTGTATCTTCTACACTCAAATTCTTATCATCAGCATCATGATCAAGACCATGGACTTTGGAAGTTTCCAAGGATTTTACCAGGCTACTTTTAAGGTGTTGCCCTTGGCCTCTGGTCCCACCTTTCTGGTTTTCTTGACCTGTCTCTATTCAAGCCACGAAGTCAATCAGAAGGTAAGATAATAAAGGTTCTAATTATAAACAAAGACATCAAAATGTCACGAGACCTTGGATAAAAAGGCAAATGAGCAGAAGTACATTTCAAAAATATCTTTGAGACCTCCCTAGAAATAAGACTAGAATGAGGAACTACTAAAAATCAGGAAAACGATGACAAAATGAATGAACAATTAAGAAAGTAAACAGTTTCCAAAACAAATCGCCACCATATCAAGTAATTCCTTGAAAATAAGTAAGTTAACTTTCATGAAATAAATCAATAGTTTACAAACAATATGAAGAACCACAAAAGCAAGTTGTTATTGAACAAACATTTCCATTAATGGATTTTCTGTTACTTTCCCAACATTATTAGTTTCTTTATCATTATAAAAGCAGGATGTATCTAGTTTAAAATTTAATGCACGACTAAAGCACAAAAAAGGTATACCTTATCAAATATAAAATAATTGATTTACTACCTGCATATCATATTTTAGGTTGCTGAAGTTCTTACATCCATGGATAAATCTTTGATAAATAGCCACAAAGCTCACCTTCCCAAGGAGTTTTCTTTGGTGAGTAAACCTCACTTGAATTCCACTGATTAAAATACACCTTAAATTTAATTAAAATATCATCCTTCATTTAGGAAAGAGTAAATCAATTGATTTTCATCACAACAACTCGGCACCTCTACAGTGGCTTGAACATTGGTGGGTTCACAGACATAGATGGATGCACCATTCTTGAAGTAAGCTTTGGCAAAATACAAGAAGTCTAATTATTAGCAAAATTCCTTTTCATATAACTTTTATTTAATTATTTTAGTTTCTGTTACTGTCATGGGACGTGATCAACTTAATCAACAGCAAGCATTAGGAAAGAAGATTTTTTGACCAGAGGACATCAATGACAATGCACCAAAGTCTCATTATATCCAAATGTTCTGTTGCACGATATGTATATTCTGATTCACACCACTTTTGACTAACAACTTTTAAAGTTTCAATACTGTTGATATGGGAGGTAATATGGCGGATTACTGGATTCTTTTAACCATTTATTTGCAATATTGTTTTATATAAATACTAAATACATACAGATAAAAATATTAAAAACTTCCCCAAAATTAGATAAATCTATTTTACCCTGAAAAAGCTCAATTTTGAAGCCCAAACCCCCACAATTCAATACACTGCACAAGTCACCCAAAGTTTGAAATTTCTTATAAAGTAGTTTTTCATTTCTGTCAATAAAAAAGATTCTGTCAACACTTGCCATTGTGTTTAACAGAAGGAGTATATTTCACGAGCAATGGTTTAATAGCTGGATTTGATTTCTTGGGTCATTATGATGGTTCCATTCAGGTCAACTTGTGAAACTGTTTCCAAACTGCTGAGAGCCCAGTCAGGAAAGTTGTTGAGATCATAAACGTATGCTCCCAAAGAATTCAGAAGGATAAAAAGTGTGACAACGCAGGCCAGGTTGGTCAGAAATCCAACGTGAAGCTAAAACGCAAAATTTCAGCCTTAGAACAGCTGAAGATAGATGGAAAAAAATAATTAAGAAAACATGTTCCTACCATGTCACTGCTCTTCATTTTTCCACTTTTGAAGACCATGGCGTTGGGTCCAGTAGCGATTGGCAACATAAACGAATATGAACTGCATATTGTTATTGGTATCATGAAGTACAATGGATTGACGTGAAGTTTTTCTCCCTAAATTAAAAGTAAAATTTATAATTTTGCCCCCTGAATTTTCAGCGCATTTTAGTCGATTCCTATCTGTGTGAGCTTTACGCAAAATCTTACAAAACCTTAAAAACTTTAACACATTCTTTCAACTTGTAATAAATTCTTACGAAATCTAAATAAATTCATGTAAAATCTAAAGAATTCTAAACGAAATCTAAAGCCGGGTTTTACAAACATATGCAAAAACGTTTGCCCTCTGGGTTTGTTTCAGCCGACATTTTTTAAATATATTTAAATTTATGTAAATATCAAAATTGTACAGCAATTAAAGACATTTAATAGGTGCACAATTTTGATATTTATACATATATTTCAAAATGGCGGGTGAAATAAACCCGGAGGGCAAACTTTTTTGCATGTACGTCTTGGTGGAGAGCTACTTGAATTTACTTGAGCTTACTTAAATTTATGGAATATAATGGATTTCTGATTTACAAAAAGCCTTTGAAAAAATGCTCTTTTTCTGAAAATTTAGAGTACATCACTTGATGAAACACCACTTAAAATTCTTGATACTTCCTTTTAAAATCATAAATAATTCATCAAAATGCAGTAAAATCAAGAATTTGAATAACATTAAGTTCTTTTGAATTCCCTGCTGCTATTGTACAGTATTATCCTTCCTTTTAAGACATGTAACGGTTGCAGATGTTTTGATCTCACTGATAAATAAAAATGGGGTGAAACTTACCATTTTGGCAACTATGGGGAGCAATATGGCGGCTGTAGATGCGTTGCTGGCAACCTCTGTTACAAAAGAAGCCATTAAGGCTATGACAAAACAAAGGGCAGTTGGAGGAAGAGATTCTAAGGAGGCAAGCTGAGACCCTAGCCATTCATCAAGAGTGGATTCCTGAAAGCATCAACACAAGATTATTGATAACAACTCCAAATTTTAGCCAACCAATGAAGGTGTAGACTGCTTACCTTAAATCCTGCTGCAAGAGCATAACCACTTCCTTGTAAGAGAATCAAATCCCAAGGAATCTTTGGCTGGATTTCCTCCCAGTTCAATAAGCTTGAAGCCGATTTGCCACTTTTGGAATTGAACGCTGAATACAAAAACAAAAATGTTGGTACTTTTCTGAATTATCAGTTCTGCATTACAAATTATGACAAATCACCTTCAGCAGGACTTGATGGAAATGCACACATCACAACTACCAGAAGCATTGCAGGAACAGCATCCGAAATCAACCTAATGACAACACAAAATCGAAAATCAGGGTGGAAACCAAGCTCCCCAATTGCAAATTAGGGGGAAATATTACGAAAATACAAACTTTCCAGATGAGATGGCACCTTCCCAACCAGGCATGAAATAGGGTTTACGGAAGAAAAACAACAAGACCAGAGTTACAAACGATGTCAGCACACCACTCTCGTGAAATCTTAAATTAAAACAAAACATTAACAGAAATAAAATAGGTGAAGATATCAGATAACTGCACTTACGTCAGGGATCCCAACTTCGCATATTCGTCCCGCAGGGTTTTTCTGGCAACTTCCGCTTTCTTTTTGGAGTCTTCTAACCTCCTAAAAAATATACAAAAGTTTTGAACTTTCTTGCTAGTTTTTTGCAAGTTTACAAAAACAAACTTTGTACTTACTTAAATCCCATGAAAAACATCTGAAGTATAACATAGGACACCATAATGCAACTCAACATACTTGGAACACCCAACAACATCCATGTTGCATAACTTATACCAACTTCGTTCCCATAAAGCCTATTTTATAATCAAATAATTGCAGTAACATCACCATAAAACCATAAAATCCAATAGGTTTTGACTATCCTTACATGTTGACCACTTGAGTGAATACAATGTTGGGACTTGTCGATGTGGAGGTCCCTGTTCCTCCTATGTTGGCTGCATAGGCCACGGACAGAAGGATACATGTCTTATAACGTTTGTTTTTCTTCTTGCTATGTTTTGTGAAATGCAAAATTTAAATAGAAAATTATAACATGTGAAAATTAGTAAAAATTAGGAACTTTAATTTAAAAAAGGAAACTTACCTGTCTTCATTGCTTGCACGACTATTTCGGCCATTCCTCTTCATCTTCAGTATTTGTCCATCAGAATCAATGGGGGCCAATTCTGCAATTATACAACGCAAATATATCACCAAAACCTGAAAATACAAAAATTAATCGAAAAAAAATTATGCACTACCTATGCTCTCAAGGTCTGGGCATTCAGCTTCAAAACTTTTATCGAGTTTTTCCAGGTTTTCAAAGATAGCTTCCACGATTGGGATCATCATGGCCGCAGCCACAGTGTTCATTATCCACATCGATATGGACATCGTGGTGAGCATCACTCCAAGAAGCAACCTTAAGTAAATCGGTAGTATTTTAGATTAAACAAGTTTAAAATAAAATTACAGATATGTCCAACGCAAAGCTAGTCTAAATTTATGTCTCTTACATTCTGGGACTGGTCCCAATCTTCAAAAGCATTAGCAATGCCATTCTTCGATGCAATTTGCTATGTTCTATGGCTATTCCCAAAATAACACAGGCTATGTAGACAACATTAGTATCCTGAAATAATTGTAAATTTCTAAAAGTTGAACTAACAATCAAGAATTTAGATGTGCGGGTAAATTGAAACAAAAGAAAATTTCATTCTTTTCTTATTGCAAATTTATGAATCGTTCTTGTTTTGACAGTGCATTTAAAAAAAAAAAAAAAAAAAAAAAAAAAAAAAAAAAAAAAAAAAAAAAAAACAGTCATGAAAATACTAACCTTCATATAAATCATACATATGGAATTTGTATCCATGATGCCCAGAAGAGGAAAAAACACAACTGGGAACAAGGAAACCACAGCCAAGTGCAAAACACTGGTCACCCAGAAAACGGACATTACTAGCATGACATAAGCGCAGTTGGCTTGCTAAACAGAAAATACATAATATATTGGAATAAATCAAATGTATTTTCATTATTGTATATCTTAGTAGACTATAACTATTGAAAAAATTGTCCATTCCCTCATTGTTTTCCACACCTACCTAAACTTATTTAAGTGACATCCTCTTTCAGAATATGTCATAAAAAACACGATTTTGTAAATAAAACGCAGCGAAAAAATGAAAAACCACGGTTTTTGGGCTGTTTTCGAACATTGTATTTGAAAAGTTGGATTTTGGCTATAGATTTTGAAAAAGAACGTCATTTGGCATTTAAAACACCAAAAAGTGTGAGAATAGAGCAAGAATTGGCTGAACCACAGCGTTTTTAAGATTTACAAAATTTAGTAAAGATGCATTGACAAAATTGGCCATTCACTCATCGTTTTCCACCCCCAAAATATTCAAAACGCTGAATTTCGGTGATTTATCACTTTTTTTCAAACTTATTTCACTTCCTTTACGTAAGTGTCGTCCTCTTTCAGAATCTGTCATAAAAAACACGATTTTGTAAATAAAACGCAGCGAAAAACGGAAAAACTACGGTTTTTGGGCTGTTTTCGAACATTGTTTTTTAAAAATTGGATTTTTGACTTCGGATTACGAAAGAGGACGTCATTTGGATTAGAAAATACCAAAAAGTGTGACAATGAAGCAAGAATTGGCTGAACCACAGCGTTTTTTAGATTTACAAAAATTTATTAAAGATGTATTAACAAAATTGGCCATTCACTCATCGTCTTCCACCCCAAAATATTCAAAACGCTGAAGCTCGGTGAATTATCACTCTTTTTTTCAAAGTTTTTTAACTTCCTTTACGTAAGTGACGTCCTTTTTCAGAATCTGTCATAAAAAACACGAGTTTGTAAATAAAACGTAGCGAAAAGCGGAAAAACAACGCTTTGTGGTCGGTTTTCGAACATTGTAGTTGAAAAGTTGGATTTTTGACTTTGGATTATGAAATAGGACGTCATTTGGCTTCGAAAACACCAAAAAGTGTGAGAATAGAGCAAGACTCGGCTGACCCACAGCGTTTTTAAGATTTACAAAAATTTATTAAAAATGTAAAGTATACCAAATGTGACATCTACGTATTAATGCTATTAACATATTCTTGGAAAAATAACGTACTCTATATTATCATGCTTTATTACAATTTCGTAAAACTGTAGAACCATTAATATGCTATAAAATATATTGCAGTTCACGACTGAAAATAACGAAATGCACACATATACCATAAAGATAAGCAATTCCACTAATGGAAAACCACATTCAACTTGATTTTTCCGATCAAAATACTGTATCAACATTTTAATTCGATCAATACAACCTTAAACCGGATATCATTAACCCTGGGAATTCTCACGAGTTAGCATAACAGGTAAACAATGTGATTTAACAACCTACTAATGGACTACTAATTTGTCAAAATTACACTTCACGGAATCCTATTAATGCATTCGAAAACGTGTTGTTTTACAAAAATAGAAATGTTAATCAGATAAAAAGGATTTATTAGTATGATTGTAAAGTTTTTCAACGCCATTTTTGTTCTTGGATTGAATTATATCAAAACATAAATTTCCATGTCAGTATAGAGATTCTTCATTCATGAATGTTGAAGCAAATCTTCACATTCTTATCGAATCAATAAGTTTTTACTGAAGTTCAGTAAAAAAGAATGCCTCTAAACTTAATATTATTATTTATCAATTCTGGATTAACGGATGAAAACGTACTATGTGTTTTGATTGCATTTAAACATGTAACCAAAGTATAACTTACCATAAGCAGAAATTCAATTTTCGATAATTTATGTTTGTAATAAAACTTATGTAAAATAAATTAGTAGAAAATTACACACACACAAAATTACTTTAGTAGAAAGTTGCGATGAAACTTTTTTTTTAAAGTTTTTGATAACTTCAAAAATTCACAAAATCTAAACATATTTTTGATACTATCAGGTTTTATAGCCGAATAAAGTCAATGCGACTCATAGCATTTCAGAATTTTTAAGAACATATTTTTAAAAAAGCCATAGCACATTAACATATTAGAATTTAAGAAAAGCCTTTGAATAAAAAAAAAAAAAGATACTTACCGCATTTTGAGTGACAAGTGGCAAGGGTAAGAGCACAATAGGGGTTAATATCAATATCAATCCTCGTCTGTAAACGCTTATAAACTGTAAAATATTCATTTTTGCGAAAAACAGCGAAGATGGCAAAACTGGATTAAAAACAACTAAGTTTTAAAGGTGGTAATCAGCATCAAAACGGAATGTAGGAATCAGTCTCGCTTTCCAATCTTGTATAAGAGTTTCTGAAATTCTGTAAGGCTTTTATAATCGAAGATAATAAATCTCTAATTTTCATTTTAACACCTTCATCACGCACATCGACAGATTTGCTGAAAGGAAAACTATGGCCTTGTGTGGCAAATTGCCAAAAGCCCAGGACAAACCCAAGTTTTAGACAAGGCACATTCCATTAGAAGGTAGGTAATTCTTATCAATGTGCATTTATTTATGCAGATATAAACATAGATAATTAAAAATACCAACCCATTAACTTTCTTAATCAGTGTTAAAATTTCAGCATATCAAGCGCAAAGTTTATTGTAAGAAAACGATATATACCATGATAGATCATGTATACAACATTACTATTTAATTAAAACTAACTTTAAAATAGTTTTAGCCACAATTTTCCAGAATCTATTTACAATTTAGAAACAGGTCCAGCAAACATTCCAAAGTCCAGTTTCCATAAAAATGGTATTTGGTCATTACAAGGGTACTTTTTTAAACTTTTTTAATCAATCGAGCCATTGAATGCTAAATATCGGTTGGTTCGCTCAAGCTAGCATAGTTTCCGTAAAATCTAAATGGCACTATTATCAACAAACTTTAAAATGGAATATTTCAAATAAGCAGCTCACGTTTTGTTGCACGAGAACGTAAGATCCAGTTAAGAATTAAGCACATAATAATTACAGACAGTCAGATAGTAAGATGAGATAAATTCATCTTAGTGCTTCAGAAATTAGCCGATTGCCTGCACGTGGCTATTAAACCCCAAAATATCATTGAACCTGACACCTCAACTGAACAATGCCAGTTCACAACCTATTGTTTCTTTTAATCCTGAAGATGCTGATGACTTCGGACAAAGTTGAATTTCATTAGATAAGGCATGCTATTCAATATCGACTGATCTCAAAAAAATAAGTTGATAAGAGATTGGAAGAATCTTTTATAACCGGTTAAATCAGTAGGTGACATGCATTTATTCTGAAACAATGTTTCTAGAACAAACGAACGATTCAGAATTGAATCGCCAAAAAGATGTAATTCCATAAAATTCAGGAAAAAAAACAATCTAACGGAATCATGGATATTTAATCAAGAATCAATACACGTTTGCTTACAGCAAGAATATGCCTCATCTCTTTAAACCTCTCTAATTAAATCTATTAGTACACATATGTAAAAATCGTTGGGAGGATTCTAGCAAACCTACCAAGAAGATTTCTCAGGAAATCGCTGAAGAGATGATGGAATGCTACAGTAATATTAATAACAGACCACAATACTAAGGCATAATAGCCTATGCCAGCTGTCATTTGAATGTATCTTGTCTGCTAGTCATCATAATAACTTTGTAAAATTTATTTATTATCTCACCGGATTCGGACCAGCTTACATATTAAAATAATCTAATAAATTCTAAATTTAGACATGTATGCAGCATGCGGAACATAGAATAATTTAACCCCGCTTCCCCGATTGGATTTAACCATAATTCAATTTTCAACTAACGACAAATTTCGTAATCCTCGAATGGCGTTGACAATCCGCGCCGGCTTACCTTCGGCACTTGTCACATATTCTTCGGACGGAGCTTTCAGCAATGCGGTGATTGCCAGAAGATCCTCCGATGGATGTAGGCCGAGATCATCGAGAACGTTGCACAGATAATCTATCCAAAGTATACGAATTAAGTTTAAAAAATAAAATTTAAAAGAATTAATGCTTTAACAAGGTTGAATTCATCAAAAATTTAGAAAAATTTTGAAAAATCATACCGATATCAGTTGCCAGTTGCTTGGCAGCATACGATGTCACTTGGGGAATGCGGTAAATGTTGTCCACATATGTGCTACAAGTTCCACCAGCGATGCACTTCAGCAGGTAGTCGGCAATGTGTATTTCGGGTGTCAGATCTTAACCAAAACCAAGAAAAAATGTGAGTTTCATTTCTGCTTCGGCAATAAATTATAGTGCAATACTCCAATATCGTACCACGGTTGCTGGTATGTGGTAATTTTCCATGTTTCAGTCCAGCACGTAATGCCGGATTATCTTGAAGAGCAAAAGGTTCGATGTGTAGAGGAACGCTCATTAAATACTGACCAATCTGCAGAAAAAGAATTCGTATTTCTTGTAAAACTTCTTAATGATTTTTAAGAATTAGCAAAGTCTGAATCATTCTTACTTGAGTAATGTATTCCTGGGGCGAAAGCCCGAATGTAGGCAAGTCTGCCATAATAACACCGCTGGGGTTTTCTAGCGTCCAGGTCTGAAAAAAAAAATGTAATGGCTGTTAATTAAGCTATGTTAACACGATGATCTTTTGAAATGACACTCATGTCTTACAACCTTCATATTCTGCAAAGAAGACAACTGCTGCTTGATTTCATTGAAGAAAATGTCGAATGCAAACTTGGAAACAATTTCACAAAGCTTGATGTGGGATTCTTTGATGTCATGTAACATCGAAGGTTCTGGATCTGCAAGAACGAAATCAACCACTGATAAGAACACGATATATCCGATGCTAACAAATAACTGAGCACACCTGCTGTAAAAATATCACCTTCATGTAATTTTAAAGCATGCTTTTTAAGTTCTTCCAGAGCTCTTGGTGACAGAAGCAGCTCATCCATACAGTTGAAAACGCTCGAGTCCTTCCTATGATGTGCAAGAATTTCAAATCTCCATTGGTAAGCAAAACAAATCGAGTTTGGTGCAAATCTCACCTATCTTCCGTTGTAGTGTACCCCAACTTTTTAGCGCAGGAGAGGAACGACGTGATCAGCATCTGATCAAGAGTTTCTAGCTGTAGCATAATCTCGCCACAGATGTTCACGGCTTGCAGAGTCTGCTGCAGAAAGGACCAGTCGTTGCCGGCAGATTCATTTTGATCTCCCAGTTTCAGGCTTTCTTTCCAGCGCACTATAAAATGCCTAACTTTGTCGGTGTAGGTACCAAAGAATACCTAGGGAACAAAGGATTCCTTCGATGAGAAGTTAAATTTGCAGAATGATGACAGAAACACGCATGACATATCACTTCAAAAATTTTAAATAATCAATAAGATTCCGCAAAATCCAGAGATTTGTCCTACGCACCTTCAACGCGGACACAAGTCCCGGATAGCAGCAACCATCCGTAAACTGCAGACAATGATTATTGGCCTGCAATGATACAAAAAGAATAATTAATAAACTATAGGACAAGCATGCATATCACATAAGCTTTGTTACAAATCATCTTACCTCATCTGCAAAGAAGAATATTTTCATGACAGACTCTGACAGAAGGCTCATACAGTCGGCAACGTCTTCGTTTTGCTGGGGAAAAATGTCAATAATTCAAATGTGTGGAATGATTACAAGGTAAAGCGAATATGGGAGCCAACAGTACTCACATAAGTCACAGTCTCCAACTGATTTAACAGGAATCGTTCTTCGTAATATGCATACTTGTTTATGTATACTTGGAATGGCTGAAAGATAGTCGTAGCGAGCAGCTGTGCTTTTTCGCTAATAATTGCGCTAGGATTGTGTCCACGAATGGCTGCTGCCAAACTCCGAGAAAATCGCTCGATTATCTGAAAAAGAAAATTGCAAAAAGAATATGAGCCAAATATTATCACAACAACTTATTATAAGAAATGAAATTTTTTTAATGCTAATTACACAATACATGAGTATTCGTACCTGTTTCAAATCAATGAGAAATGCCAATGGATTAGCCTGTTGCTTGACCGCAGCTGCCAAGCAAAAAGCAATGGAGGGATCCAGTGAGTTAAACGTATCAGCCAGAAGATCGCATAACAATGACACGGCTGGCAAATCAGGAAAAACCTGGCTAAACCATTTCATCTGCAAGTTCAGACATGTAAACAAGACCTTTAGCTTCAATAAGCAACTATAATTATTTTGCCCATATTATCGTACAACCCACCTGGGAGTGCCAGGATGATAGCAGTGTGTCACAGTATATTGTCATCCAATTCAGCAAAGTGTAATCTGAATCAGATTGCACGACTTCTTTCCACTTTTGCAATAGCTGGCCCTGAGCATGAGAAATAATCGGTTGCTTTCGATCCGTGCTATCCTCCAGAAACAAATATGGGATAAAATGCCGTCAAACTTACCTTTTGGCATTTGTGATAATATTTCTGGAGTTCGGGCAACCGCTCGATGTCCCGGAAAATATTACCGTATATTTGAGCCGTATCTAATGGCAAAAGTAATCCAGCAATTTGAACCTGTGGCAATATTCCAGCCTAGAAAATTCGGCAACTGAGCAACAGGTGATATTACTTACCAACTGACTGAGCACTGATAGCTTTGACAAGTTCAGGGCTAATCATGGCTTCCAGGCGATTTTTTAAGCTTTCTAAGTGTTGGCACCTGTCTTTGTAATCGGGGATGTCCACTAAAATTTTCTGAATATAAAAATCTTGATCAGCACTTGACATAGTAGCCACAAAATGCCGGCAGCCAAAACTATCTAAACATTGTTGACTTACCAAGCTTTGCTGCATTCCCTGTAGTTTAGAAGCAATCTGGTGATACAAAAAAATACAAGGATTAGGATAAATCACTTGTCTCGTTACAAGAATTAATTGCCCAAAATTCTTCCCAGCAATAAGATTAAATGATTCACCGCATGAAAGTCGTTTGTGGCAAAAACGTCCTCAACATCTGCAGATAAAGTTGTCCAATTATCTGCTTCCTTTAGGAAAATTGTGAATAATTCGTTTATCGAAAAAAATCAATGAAAACATAAAATTTACCCAGGTTAAAAATAAATCATTGAACCTACTTGTAACGCTTTTCTGGCCGAGTGCATACGAGTTTTCACTCCATCTAAGCTTACCAAAGTTTGCATGGATTGAGCAGTATCATGTTCCACCTAAAACAGCACCCAATATCAACATGAATCTACCCAGATGCAAATTTATGACACCTGTGGCATTTAAATTAGGAAAAAAACAATTCTTAAGTCCCAATTTTGAGTGAACCTACTTTCGCAATTTCATCTCTGACGGCTTTCATCTGAGATTGTAAAAGAGCCATTTCCTGGCTGATGCTCTCAGCATCTCGAACCACCCTGGATTTTAAAATGACAACACGTGAGAAAATCGTTGATATACTCGATAAAATGAAGTCAGAAAATATAAGCGGCAATCGAACCGTGGTAAATTATGCAGCACTTCTTGACTGGTATCTTCCAGGGATTTGTTAACTTCCTGATTGAATAAAAAAAAATAATAATTATGTTCACGGAAATATTTTTTTGTTGAAAGCTAGCTGCCATCCCTATTGGAACATGCACCTACCTGGATAAATAACTGAAGTTTCATTGCGAGTTGGCTGGCATATGCCTGAAATACAAAAAAGTGAAATTTATTGCAACTACAGAACAAACTTCCGGAGTAAACTCGGAATCGGTTAATTTGCTTTTAAAATTATGTTTCATTTCTCGGTCATCAGGGAATGTAACCTGAAGATGTTACGACCCAGTCGACGTAAGGATTATTTTTGCATCAGAAGAGCAATATATAAACCTGATGAGCTATAAACCGTAATTATAGATTTGAGATTATATCTAAGATTTGATTTTCACAAATATACCCTGACAGGAGCAGAATTACAACTTTTGATGACTCAACCAAGCTATGATTATAGCATATAGCATCATGAAAAGTCTTTACTGCCCAAACGATAAACACCATCAACGCACCTCTGTATTCTCAGATGCTTCAGGTGTTGCCAAAACAGAATTTACCCATTCTTTCACGTTGAAATTGTCGTCTGAAAATGCTGAGAAATCCTGGAAAAGAAATAAATACTCATGCTGCAATTATATTTTAAAATGCAAACATAAACTGTCAGTAGGAACACTTTTAAAGTCCAAAACATAGCAGTACTGTAAACGCCCAATTACAACTCATTATCAACTGACATATTGTAAACTCTTTTCAAAACAGTTTAACAAAGAGTTGTTTGTATTCCCCGAGCTAATAAAATGTTAATTTTGTGATTAAAGGAATAGTAATTGATAAATATACAAATTGACTTTACCATATTATGCTTGCATACGCCGAAATCTCAACTTTACTTGCTTGTTTGCGAACGTACTAGGTTGCATTAGCAGACAATTTAGCTTCTCTGTTTTTCAGTGATTTTGTAGGTTTCTGGACCTCGCAGCAGCTTCTGGTGTTCGTAATTTCGTTCGTGAAGGAACAAAGGTCAGTGAAATGTAGAATAAATTAGTTTTAATCATTGAAACGTTACTTTAAAGTCAGGGAAAACATTGGCGTTTTCGAAAGTACACGTGCCGATTTAAATGTCCATAACTACACCTGCTGCGAGACTAGCTTTAAAGGGTCGTTCAAAAAATACTTGGTGGGAAATTTGAATCGTAATATTACAAAGTTTTATAATAAGGTCGTTAAATTGGTCTGGGATTAAGCTATCATCTCTGCAAAAGTTTTATGCTTTAGGAAATAATTCTCCTTAGTTATTTTTGTAAAATTTAAAATAAATTACGGGTTGGAAAAAATATATTTCTAGTTCTAACACTCTTAATAATGCTTGTTTTTTTTTATAAAATAAATTGGTAATCTTGTTTCTGTGTTATTTTTTTTAAAACTGAACAGACTGAATATCTAAGAATATTGTTCTTTAGAAAATGGTCGTCGCCATTGGTTTTGAAGGCAGCGCTAACAAGTTAGGGGTTGGAATCGTAAAAGATGGCATCGTGCTCTCTAACCCTCGACGTACTTACGTACCACCACCAGGAGAGGGCAAGTTAATTTTAAAATCAATAAACCCGGTGTTTTTTATAATTACAAATATTGCCCTACAGTTCCAATAAAACCCATGATTTACAGGGTTCCTCCCAAGGGACACAGCTAAGCACCACCGGGAACACGTTTTGGAAGTATTGCACGAGGCGCTGAAGGAAGCCAGCATCACACCTGCTGAAATTGATGTCGTTTGCTACACCAAAGGTAGAATTTATTCCAAGAGTCAGAATTAGTTTGATTGGTTATCAATAAATCTAATTAGAATGATCCCCCAACTTCTCACAATTTCAGGACCAGGAATGGGTGCACCGCTCGTGGCTGTGGCCATGGTGGCCAGGACAGTGGCTCAACTATGGAAAAAGCCAATAATCGGTGTGAATCACTGCATTGGGCGTAAGTTACCTATGAAATTACATAAAGTTGTCCACAAATTAAGTTCGGCTAACTTTACAAAAAAAAACACACTTTACAGATATCGAAATGGGTCGGTTAATCACCAAAGCCGACAACCCCACCGTTCTTTACGTCAGCGGTGGCAACACGCAGGTAAGTCTTTGGCCATTTTACACCAAGACTATTCAGTGTTCGGACCTTGAATTGGAATTTGTGTTTTAGGTGATCGCATACAGCCACCAGTGTTACAGGATTTTTGGCGAAACCTTGGATATCGCTGTTGGAAACTGTTTAGACAGATTTGCAAGAGTGCTGATGGTATGCAATCAGATGAACAATACCTGTATATAAAATGAAATACTTTCTTACCTATATCATTTGTCCACAGCTCTCCAACGATCCTAGTCCGGGATATAACATCGAACAGCTAGCCAAAAAGTAACGCATTCTCCTAATTTCTTTTTTCTGAAAAATATGCTCTCTCGGAGTTAATGTTGGTATAATCAACTTTTTTCAGGGGAAAGAAATACCTCATGTTACCATATGTGGTTAAAGGCATGGACATGTCATTTTCGGGGATACTTTCCTACATCGAGGTAATATGCAACAAAAAAAACTTGTTCAGTTCGAATATATTTTTTTTTTAAAAAATACCAATATGGTTTTAACAATTATATTCGAATGGATTTCTACAGATTTAAAATTTTCTAAATATTTTTTTAGGAGAGAGCAGCTGATCTAATGACGAATGGAGGCTACAGCAGGGAAGATCTTTGCTTCTCGCTTCAGGAAACAGTGTTTGCAATGCTAGTTGAAACAACAGGTGAGAGAAAATTTGAATACTTTTGCAGAAATTAGATTAAGATTTACATCGATTTCTACGATTCTAGAAAGGGCAATGGCGCATTGTGGTTCTGATGAGGTGCTCATCGTTGGAGGGGTTGGATGTTAGTACTATGTTTTGCATCCTGATCAAATTTACAGTACAGTAATTTGGTGACGATAATGTATTGAGAAATAAGGATTTAATCTAAATCAGCATTTTTAATGCTCATACACATAGGTAATGTGCGACTGCAGGAAATGATGCGGCAAATGTGCATAGAAAGAAATGCCAAAGTTTATGCTACGGATGAAAGGTACGTCTATGTGCAATTCAGAAATCTAATTTGGCAAACATAAGAAAACTGAATCATGGCTTTTACTGAATATATATATATATATATATATATATATATATATTTTTTTTGAAAAACAGAAATTATTCATATATTTCTTGTACGATTATGACTAACGAAAAAATTACATTACAGTAGTTTTATTTTAGTTTTTCTGTTTCGATTTTTGTTCCAAATGGAAATCCAAATCATTTTATTCTGAATAGCCTTTGAATTAAAATCCAGAAATCTGCTTTCAGATACTGCATAGATAATGGGGCAATGATTGCTCAAGCTGGATGGGAGATGTTTCGTGTCGGTCAGACGACACCTCTTAAAGAAACCACGGTCACGCAAAGGTAAATCATACATCTTACGCATGCTCCACAAAACTAATAAAAAATATAATAAATTTTCTGTACTCAACTTGGGTCTCAACGTTTTTAGGTTTCGAACCGACGAAGTAGAAGTCACGTGGCGAGAATAGATTTCGACTTTAAATTTTTATGTATAATTGTAACGTTTCTTTCATTGCTTAAAAATAATTAAAGAAATCGGTTTGGATATAACGATGAATTCTACCATAATTATTTTGTTCTGTTAACCTGCACGTTCTATTGATGGAAACATAAGTTAATTAAAAACTTGACCAATGTGGTTGCCTCATTTGAAATACCAAAAAGGCAAGCCAGATCAAGTCTGTAAAAACGCAGATTCCTGGAAAATCGAGATTTGATTCGTGCTTTAATAATTATTTTATTAACAAGGACTTGGACATACGTTGGTTGCCAACAGGCGGATGCAACGTGTGCCACATTAAGTAGTCTTTGATAGGAATAGTGATCTATACTGGACTGGTCAGTCTGACCAGCAGCGCACGGTCCACACTGTATTCTCTATATATCACTGTGGACACGTAACTGTTCTGTTCCTCCACATATAAATATCCGTTCACTGGCACATTAAAAAGTCAAAGTTCGCTGTCCGATTCCATCGTGGAACGTATACGACAAGTTTTCTGGCACAAGGAGTTTCGTTGGCGGAATCAGTGACGTTGGGGGAGCAAATAGGTCTGGCGGCAATGGGCTTGGACTCTGCAGATGGCGCTGCGATTTTCAGGATTCAGTCAATGAGTCATTCTGGTGAACCTTTTGATATGAAAGGGGACTTCCACTAGTCTTGGGCTTTAGCTTGATACTGCAACGATTTTTGTTGTTGTGATTTTGATACATTGCAAAATTATAAATAAATACTATAAAAGTGGATTTGGGCTGGTGCGTCTAGCGGTTGCGATTCATGGTAGTACGAATAGCTATGGTTTGGAATATGCGCCAGTCCATTTGATTATGTGGCATCAGTCATTAGCGGCTTGGCGCAGTTCTACTGTACAAAAGTGCTTTAATCCCCAATTGATTGTATTGGAAATATAAAGTACGTACAGAAATTGAGAAATAAAATTTGAAAAATTTCGAAAGCAATAGCTTCATAAACGCCCTGAACGAGCCAATAGGTAGCATTACATTACCACTGGTTTGTTGGCGTCACCTGGCAACCCGACAAAAAAACGGCATGTCGGAACCCCGTATGTTCACATCATTGCTAACGCCACCTGCGGACCTATGCCTTTAATGGCGCATTTACGGTCAACCTTTGCCTCTGGCGGAATGATTTTTACCGCGTTCTGTTCATAAAACGATGCAACAGCCGTGATTCTTTTTTGCCCCGACGTCATCCGCAGTGGGACCGGTAAACTTCCTGATGGGAATGGAGGGCGACGGTGGCATGTTCGCGGAGGTGTGGTTGAGCTCGAGGCCGTAGCCGTTCGCCTTGTGTCCACCGACTGGCGACGTCTCGGGCCCCACCGTCTCCTTTTCCTTCCTCCTCTGACGCTTGACGTCTGCCAGTGTGCTTGCCTTTCCGTTGGTCAGGCCCATGGTGGAGATGTCTGGTAAATCGATGTCCAAAGTGTGGCTACTGCCATTCTTCTCTGCTGCTCCATCCTTCTGCCGCCTGACGTTGTTGGCGTCATCCTGGACTATGTACACGAGCTCACCTTTATGACTCTCTGGCAGGGCAGTCGAATCGTCAAGGGTCTCCGTGGACTTCTGGAAAGGCGCCACCACCAGCTGGGGTCTCATGTTGATGGCCTCGTTGATATGGCCCAGGTCGACGGCCGGCTTGGCATGGGCCTTCTCGGCATTCTCCCTATTGTGCTTGTCTACTTCGAGCTAAAACGAGAGGAAATTTATCTTTAGGTGGAGCAAGAAAAAAAAGCTTAGGAGCTAGGTGGAGACTGGTCTCTACCTGGGATTTTTCTGTGTCAGAGGACATGCCCTGATGCACCAATCGAATCTTGGTCTCCTCAATCGCCTCTTGCCGAGTCATGTGAGCTTTGTCCCGAATGCTTGTCCTTCGTACAGATTGGCTATAAAACGATAACATATGTCTCTTAAAAGTTAACGGTAGTTTATATATCTGCTGAAACCAACTATGGTCAGATTAGTCATAAAAGTGATTCTAGATCCCGGTGTGCAATGTTTCCGTGTACTTGCCTCCTCGTGTTTGAGCTCTGTGACCTCCGCAGCCTGTGAGGTTGCGTTTGGTTCTGCATTTCCCGCTCGTTCTTTAGCTGCAGCATGCGATCCTTCATTTCGATATCTTCGCAGATATCTTAAAAAAAAAAAGAAAAATCATTACAGAGAAAGTTCAAAGACTTACAACCAATCAAAACTCGAGTTATCGCTCGAGCAAACCTCACCGAAAGGAGTTTCGCCGTTTTTCGTCTTTGCATCCAGACTGGCTCCATTCATGACGAGCAGCTCCAAGACTTCGAGCTGCGGGAGGGCGAAAAAATCAATTTTTAATTTATTTCTTTTGAACTTTGGCGGTAAGTTTTCGTAGATTGCCTGCTTACATGGCCCCAGCATGCAGCCGCGTGGATTGGCTGCCACATGTCATCGTCTACCACGTCTGTAGCAACATTCTGATCCAACAAGAATTCCACGACTGAAAAATAGCCGTTTGCTGCCGCAATGTGAAGCTGGTGGAAATAAATTGAAACAAAATTTAATTAAACCACTGATTTCGCTTCCTGGTTCCTAGAACCCTGATTTCAATTTTATCGTTGAACATCTAAAATCCAAAATAATTTCCGTCTAAGTTTTGCACCTTCGGGCATAAACGTAAGATGAAGTAAAATCTTTTTATGGAATAATGTACGTAGAATAAGGTCTCTGAATACTACGGGCTTTAAGAATTCTCGCAGCTGTCTCTAAAAATGTTGAAGCTGCATGCCTTCCCTTCGGTATCCCCTTAAAACATCTGGGTAAACTGTTTACCGGAGTTGCACCGTGTTCATCTCTGTATTCCAAATCCGCGTTGGATTTAGCCAACCATTTAACGTCATCTAACATTTGGTTTTCGGTCGCAGATCTCGTGTTGTCTATAAGCTCTTGCGTTACCCCTGCAGGAGAATAAAAACACAGATTTCGCATTACAAAACATTGATTCGTAGAGCTCGAAAGCGGGAATCATAACTGCATTTGCAAACGAACCTCTTTTGGACATTTCCGATTCGATGTAATCCAAAGTCGAGTCCTCCTCGCAGATATCGTACGGCATGTTCCCGTCTGCGTTCACAGCGAGCAGGTTAGCCTTTCTGCAGGAAAAGAAATTCGGAATTTATCAATATCTGCTTATTTATTCGAAGCGCAAAAATATTTGCAGCAATAAAAAAGAAAATGTATGCTAATTAATGCGGTGACCCCAGTAGACAGGCTACAATGTGAACATTAAGCGCAATGATAACAAAATGATTTAATAACAAAAATGATGATCGTATAAAGGAAACTGGAGGAGAAAATGATATCTAAAACAATATTTTATAAGAAGAAATGAAATATACATGAACATAAAGTAGTAATAATATTCGGAATATTTTCCAAAGATTCTCTTAGATGGCCTCACAATTTTCCATTAACCACCTTTATTAAACGAATTTCCATTTCTTTCCAAAACAAAAATGTTGCTGAAGATTTTCAACACAAAGCTAGTAATATATAGGACCCCTCTTTTCAATCCTGGTTAGGAGTGGAACTTGATTGGTTAAGAAGGGAAAACGTTAATCCAGATTTCATATAAACAAAATTAAAATCACTAAAATACACTTGGGATCAGCTTTAATTTATTATTCATATACCACTTATTGGTGATTAAATCTGAGCACATTCTGAGAAAAATATAATGTTCATCTGCGGTTGAAATTTAGAGGCAATTTCATTTTGTGTGCCCTTATGAAGCCACCGATTAAGCCGGAGAGGCAGTTGAGAGGTGATCCAGTGTATTTAGAATTACATTGATATAAATGTATTTCAAATTGACATCATCATGCAATTTAAAAATAATTGACGAGGGAAAACTGCAATTTGCCTAAAAGAAGAATTTCGCTGGAATTTTTTAATTAAACTTAAAAGCAATTTATTGTTCCCAATGTTTTTTTCTCCCCTGGCAAATTTCCTGAATCCTTCAGTTTATATTAGGATGTATGGATTTCCTTCGAGGAAGTTCCAAATAGAAATGCATGAGGAAGGAGCCAGCCTAGATCCAAACCATCTCAGCATATTTAGATGTAAATAAGTTAAGCCAGCCTCGAATGAATTCATTTTGGTATCCAGCATCCCAATGGATTGGGGGTCAACGACCCACATCTTAACGCACCAGTGCATTAATATTGATTGAGCCCAGCATGGGCTCAAGCCTAGCTTTGTTGAAAAATAACGTCACTAAATCCAATCAGTAGTCTAAGCACGACCAATGTGATTGCCCCTCGAATTAATGGTCTAGGAGGGAAAATTCGTTTTTATGTCTCCCCCACACTTTGCATTCGTGTCCTTGATGTCTAGGAAGTCTCTACATGTTCAATACTGTTTGCCAGTCAATGGGAACACATAACATATTTACATATTTTAGTGTTTAAAACTGTAGTCAACTATTATTCAAATACAATTTTATAAAAAATGTATAAATTCAAAAAAATCGTTACAATCTTAAATTAAAAAGTTCAGCATATCACTTCTTTTAAAGTCCAAAAATGCATTAGATAAAACATCATTTCTTTAAAAGATGTGTTATTATTTAAAGAAAGATTTTGAAATGAAGAATAGTATATTTTCTTGAAAATGAAAGGTCCTCAATATTTTAAAAGAACATAGAAACTAAAAGCACTAAATACCATTTTTCAAAAAGAATTTGGTTTTCATTTAGAAGAAAAGAACATTAGTTTTAACGAAAATCTTTTTTTTGCCCCAACAACCTCTTGTATGAACATTCAAGTCTCCACTTAAAAATTGAAACATCTCCATTTTTCATTAAACCTCCCCCCCCCCTCCTTCAATGTAGTTTTGGTGTGAGTTATTTGTGACAGCCCAACCACAAAGCTCATAAAATACTCATCTGTTTTCGCAGTGGGATATTAGCTAGCAAAAAATAAAAAAAAACGACAGGATTGGGAGCATATTGGTAGGAATTAATAGTGGTAATGACAGTCATTTATCACACCAAGAATGGTTTTGCTCTGGCGCTGGCAACAGCCCTTTCCAGCTTAAAGCGATTGTGGCGTCAATTAAAAAAAGATAAACGAAGGGAGAAAAGGTTAATTATACTAATTTGGATGCAGTCATAGTTGCGAATCGTAGAAATTCTAACAACTCACTCCATACAAACATTGTCATACTGTAGAAACTGAAAAATCGATCGAAGGAGAAAATTAGTGAATTTTTTAGTTAGAAAACATCTAATTTGCTACAAAGAAATAGAATGAATGAAAAGCATTTTTGCAAATTTCATTTTTCATTTAATTATGTTCGGTAGAAAGCATTTTAAAGGCAATTCACTCAATAATGGCTGGCATTTCCATTAATTCAGAAATATTCCAATCTAACTACAAGTTGCCACATTAATCTCCCAAAAGAATCAGTGCAACATGGCAAAGATTCAGCAAGATTTATAGTCAAACAAAAGGACAGCAATGGGCTTATTCTTTGATTAACCGGAATTCTATAGTAGCATTGTTCATTTATTTAAATTCTTGAAATATAAAATATGCATTCATTCATACAGTTATGCAAAGAATTAATTAAGAAACGTGAATTATGAGCACCTAGAAACTTAGCAAGCAGGGCAAGTGTGACTTTTTTTGGCAAGTTTTATATATTATACATTCTACCCATTTAGTGAAACAAAATTAAAAACTCTGGTATGCTTGCATTACTTATAAATCACAAGTGCACTTTCTTCACCTTTGTAACATTTATATTACCTGCCATCTTCATATTAATTCTTATCATATTAAATATCACCATTAATTTTAACACTATTTTCTTCTAAGAGTACATTTTGCTACTTTTAATTGTCAGAAACATATTCAACTGATGAAAACATAGTAGCTGAAAAGCTGTGCTCATCAATAAACAAAGACTAAAGAGCACGAGACTCGCCATCTACTTCACTATATTCACAACCACTTAAAGTATGTAAATTATTAAACACGAGTTTCCATATTTTCAGCAAGACATGAGTATAAAAGATTCTTGGAGATTTTCAATTTTTATCCCGAAGGATTTAAAGAGATTCAGATTCTGAAAAATGCAGTCACTCAAAAAGATTTATTGCTGTTCAGCCAGAATCTCATTATTCAGAGAAAGTTGTTTGTGTATTTCTTGTAGAAGGATTCTGAGGTATTTTTTAAAAATTCATGAGACTCCACGATATAGACTGAAAGATTTTAAGATGCTCGAACTTCAGATTAATCAGTTAAATAAACACAATTTCAATAACAAACAAGTCTAACCTCAGGGGAGAAAAGCAAGTCACTTGATCAAAACCCTGGTGAAAAAAACCCAATAGAAACCAATAGAGATTTCTATTGGTTTCTATTGTTATTTGGACACTTTATTGATTTTAATTGTTTTCTCTAGTTCCTGTATTGACTTCTATTGGCTTCTACTGACTTCTATTGTTTAGCTGTATTGACTGAACAATATAAAACAATAGAAAACCATAGAAAACAATTGAAACCAATAAAAACAATAGACATTTTCTATTGATACCAATAGAAAACAACCTTCCAAATGATAATAGAAAACAATAGAAACCAAAGAAGAGATTTCTATTGGTTTCTATTGTTATTTGGACACTTTATTGATTTTAATTGTTTTCTATGGTTCCTGTATTGACTTCTATTGCCTTCTACTGACTTCTATGGTTTAGCTGTATTGACTGAACAATAGAAAACAATAGAAAACCATAGAAACCATTTGAAACCAATAAAAACAATAGAAATTTTCTATTGATACCAATAGAAAACAACGTTCCAAATAACAACAGAAATCTCTATTGTTTTTTTTCACCCGGGAAACTTAGAAAGAGCTCCAAAATCGTGTTCCCTGCCAACCGGCTATCAAGGGCTTAAAACAGAATCAACCAATTGTTAATGTTCCAAAACTTACTTGCTGATCAAGTACTTGACGAGATTAAGATGTCCACAAGTGGCAGCAGCATGCAAAGGGGTCCACTTTTCGCTGTCCTCGGCGTTGACGTTGGCCCCATGCTCCACCAAGATCTTCATCATCTCTTCGTTGTTATCAATGCAGCACTGAAAGACACAAATATGCCCTAATTAGCTCCAGTTCCTCATTTGTCACATTACATCCGCAAGAAACAAAACATTCCCATAGAAACGCTTGGAATCTCTCGTCTTGGGTTACCATGGATTAACACTTCAATTCCGCCATCTGCCACACAATTGCCATGCAAGTTTCGTGTTCCGAATCCATGGCAAGCAGCTGCCGTTACTAAGACGAATCTTCCAATTAACTCATCGAGCTAATAGAAATCCTAGCAATGTACCAAAAAGCTTCGTCAAGGCATTCACGACTGGATCCGATCACGATTCGAATCCGGAAACCACAGAGTTTGACGAAAACAAGGTTTTTCTTCGAATTTGGCGAAAACAAGTCTGAACAAAGGGCTGAATGCATCCATTCATGTTTTCGGATCAAGCGTCACAAACAAAACAAAATTTGGCAAATTTATTGAAAATTTTTTTTTTTTGCTTTGCTGGATATGGAGAAAAGAGTGTACAAAAAATGATGTCAACGGCGGAAATACCAGTGTTTAGCGAGATAAGTTATTTTAAGCACATTATTTTAAAAAAAATATCTCATCAGCGAACTTGGAAGAAAAAACAAGAAATTCACTACAGAAGCTCATTTATTCGTCCTGGTTGGGACCAGACTTTGGTAATTAAGCTAAGGAAGAGAGGCGGTTAATCCAGAGTTGATATAAACAATTAATGTTTTTTTAAAAAAATACACTTAGCAGTATATTTATTCCGGCGTCTAGACCAGAGAGACGGATAATTGGGTTTTTACTGTTCTATAGCTACAGAATGCTTTTTTTTAAAGTTTTCCTCAATTATCTCAAACTAAAACAACTGTACATTAAAACAGAATTGTTAATTAGTAGAAAGTGTTTTTCATTATTCACAAAGTATTCATAAGTTTAGAAAACAAAAAAAGGAAAACTGCTAACTTTCATTAAATATGAATCACCATCCAATGTGACAGAATGTTGTGCCAAAGACAAGTATTTTTGAAAACACATTCTTTCATTACATCACCTACAATGTCTCCGATTTCTAACATAGAAGGTATTTGGTGACCATCTCTGTATATGATATGACAAAACCAAGACAAAATCCTACCTGATGAAGGGCGGTTAAACCATCTTCGTTCGTCGCGTCTGGATTCACTCCCATGGCCAGCAAACGTTTCACTGAAAAAAACACAAGGGGGATAAAATGAGATTTTTAATGAGGAAGTCAGTACGCACACGGTAGGCAAATCTGCCTTCGAATCTCGTTATTTTATGGGGAGAAAAATCATGATGTACTGCACATGGAGACAGCATCACAAGGAGGAGAAAACTCGGGATTTTCATTCAATCAATAAGCCGCATTTCCATCGAAATTCTCGCCGGATGTTAACAAGAATCCCCGAAAGACGTTGAGTACAACAATCTCCTTGAAAGCATCTCTGCCACTCCAAAAGCCAATTTCTGCTCAATGAGCCCGACTGTCTTTGCACTCAGGCCTCCCCCCCCCAGGCGACTGAAAGAAAACGCTTATCTGAACATACAACCCCCACCCATGAATCGAGACTTCTATGAAACTTTGATCGGCTCTTCATTCAATATTTATGGATTTAATACAGTTCTTAATCAGAAGTATGTTTGCCAGTGTTTGTAAATTCTACCATTTCTAAATCTGCTCAAACAACCAGTATCTTGCGCTCGAGTCGGCGAATATGTCTTAAGGAATTTCCCTGGAGTGCATCCGCCATTGAGGAAAAAAGCTTTAAAGTTTGTTATTTGAGATCTCGAGTCAGGAAAACAAATTCAACCTCTATCTGAGCTAACGACAGTGTGGATCTACCTGCGTTTATTTTATGAATAAGAGTTGGTTTTGTAACCATAAATGCAAGAGAAGGAAATGAACTTTTCAATCAAATTTCTTCATCTTGAAATGCATCCTAATTTTCCAAATGATTGCATTTTTCAATCATTCCCTTAAACCAAAACTTGATGCATACAGAACCATACAACTAAAAATTTCTTTAAAAAAAATGGCATACAACAAGCTCAATAATGTCAAGTTTTTTGGCCAATGTCTGTAAAAACTGAAAACACGATATGTTTATCATGCATAGAGGTTAATGTTTTTACTTATAAAAAAAGCATTTAAAAGATTTAGTATAGTTTCTTGAAGAAAAACAAGTCTTGAAATAGGTTCTTGAGAAAATATTACTTTCATTTTACTTTGAAAAAAAAAAAACATTCATGCATCTTTAAACTTCATCCATCTAAAACTTTCAACTTTTTCCAAATTCGCAATTCACCAATGTTCGTTTTAAACTCAATTCTACTTTTGCAGACATGTTAAAGTGGCTAAGCAAATGGCCAAATAAAATGAGATTGTTTTTTTGCCAAACAAGATGTGTAAAATCATGAACGATATCATGAGATCATCCATCCAGTCGGTTCGAAACTAGGCCAACAGCTGAGAGGCTGGATAAAACTGTAGCGAAAATAATTTCAAAACAGAACGATTCTTAAATTGATACTAACCAGGTGGTGGCAACCGTGTGCTACTTTTATTTATGCATGGGGTTGACAGGCGTTTTAAATCGAATCAAGTTCCACTTTGCTACACACAAGACAAGCTTGAGAAGACGATTAGGTAACTGTATAACATGATTTGAAATGCAAATAAAACATGTTTCAGTAGAAATAGCAAACTATTCAAGTCTTGTGCAGTGATAAAGTCATCATGTTTGTGGGCGTTTTTGTTTTCAGCATAAGGTGTAAGTTAAGCAGACAGGTTTTGGGATTCCCTCACAGCAGTAAGTAAGTTAGACCCTAGATAAAATGTGCATATGTGCCCAAAAATTGTAGTTAGCCATTGACAGTACTTTTATAATGTTCGCACTATATTCATCCAAGGACCTCTACGTGTTTAATGCTTCTATGTTTCGTACTTTCAATTTTTAAAGCTTGTAGTTAAATGTGTTTCTAAGCCATCCAACAAGCTTCTAAACTCCAGTTTTATTTCCTTGGTTACTTCTCCCGGAACTCGTTTACGATTGAAGGTTCTCGAGCGTTTTAGGACCTCTTATTTCCGCCCATTAGCTTTTCAACCAAATTCAAACCAATTGTTACTTTACTCGTCTTTTTTCTTTTGCTGAAGAGAAGAAAAAAAGAAAACCCTCAGTAATCTGAATGACTTTTCTGAATGAAATTTATTGGACGAGTTTCGTCTTGCCTGAAACATCGTCTTTCAAGATCCTTTGCAAACGAGCGAAATCTCAAATCGCACTTTTGCGAAAGGAGAGCAAAAATAATTCCAAAGATGTAACTCAAGTTGACAGGTTAAACGTGCGTAACGTTATCTTTTGCAATTTCAAGATCGCAAAATGCGATTAAAGATTCAATTTCACTCCTCTGTACCTTTTCTCAGCTATTATTTCGTGGGTACATTTCACAGTTATCAAACGTCAACTAGCTGTCACAATGAAGTTTAGAATTTCTTGTAGAATACTAACAATAGAAACAAATTGTGAGAAAAATAACCGAACCCGCAAACATTTAAAAATAAATGCATGTCTGCCCAAGAAATATTGAAATAAATATTACATTTACTTTGATATGTTTCCAACATTTCAATACTACCTTTATACAAAATTGCAGTTTTCATAACGGAAATTTGGTATTTTTATTACAAGTACTTAAGAAGACAATGAATCAGCAATGAAAAATTAGCAAAGTAAGTCATGATATTATTAATGACAATGTGAAAGTTTAAAACATCTTGAAAATAAATCATTGGCCTTGGTTGAATAATTATTTGCAGTATTCAACGAAAAACTAGAATAATAATTCATCTTCGAGGAACCTTTTAATGTCATAAGTGCATGTACATAGAAAGTTTTTTTTCGGTTGTACTTTTCATCATAAATATGCAGCCATCTTACTTAAGAAGACTGCCTATACCGCTAATGAAAAAAAAATAGTAAAGTAAGTCATGATAATATTAATGAAAATGTTAAATTTCAAAATATATTCTGAAAATGAATTATTAGCCTTTTACTTAGTTGAATAATTGTTTCCTAGTATTCAAAGCAAAAAATGGAATAATAATTGCTCACATTCCTTACATTTACATACTTAGTTGCAGGCTGATACATGGTTATAACTCAAAAAGTTATATAAAATCAACATTACAATGTATCTAATCGAATATAAAGTATCCTACTTTAAAGGCAGCGACGCCACGATAAGCACCAGTGCTGTCAGACGCCTACAGAACGTTTTTAAAACTGCTTTTTTCTTACATAATTTTATTGAAGTTAGAACATTTTGGACTTCAAATTTGGTCAACGTATACCTGACCATGGCCTGACACATGCAATATAGGTGGGCAACCTTGACCAACATGGCCGAAAAAATCAAAACAGCAGGAAAACAAAAACAAACCTAAAACGAAAATTGTAATGTCAATCACGTCAGAGTCAAACAATGCCAAAAACGGTTAAAAAGTTGCTTATGATTCACAACTCGTACCAATTATTGTATATTTTGCTACCAGTAATGGGTGGAACCAATCGTGAGAGAAAAGTTACACAAGATCTCCTTAAACGTCTATTTTTTCAGATTTTTGGCTAAAAAAATATACTGTTCCTTTCATAAATTCAGAAAGAAATATCTGGTTCTAGGTTATAATGGGAGATTCTGCATTTTTATTGCTCGTATAGTCGCCTGCAATGACAAGACAACCAAAAAATGACCGACCTGATTTTGGGAAAACAAGTTTACAGATTGTGTTCCAACAAAACAGACACTTTTTTGCATAGCAATACAAAAAAAAAATTTTATTGCAATACAATGAGTTGACAATTAGGTGCAATTTCGGGTTTTCGCTGTATTATTGCTGGTATGCTGACATTATTACATGTCGAGTATACATGCAATGTTTATAAACTTCTTTCATGTAAATATGAAGTATTCATCTGTCCCAAGCTGATTTTGCCTTTACTTATCTATTTTCCAAAGAACTAAACTTTGAATCCTTTAAATATTACATGTGCTTTGACATCCAACAATTTAGTAATAAATCGTTTCCACATTTTCAATAACTAATGAATTCTGCTTTCCGAATAAAGTTTATTCAATATTTTTTTTTTCGAAATTGAGATAAGCTTGTTCATAATAAAAGACTATATTTTCAATAAATATAAAATATTTTTTTGTTCATTTCATGCACGAGCCTGCACTTAAAACTTTCAGCAAAATATTAATTGTAGACATCAAGATAACCAAAAGGGAAAAATTATACCAATTAAGTAGATAAAAGTCAACTTGTACTGCTCGCTTAGTCATTAAATTATTATAAAACAATATAAAAAAATTATTAGTTACATTTAAATTAATAAAATTGTACAAATTCAAGGCCAGCCAGGCCATTAGTCTAGCCTAGGCTCAACAACTAATAATCATTCCAAAGACCTCAAGTGTAAAAGTGTCAATAGGTGACCAAATCTCATCAAAGGTTTGCTCAGCGAGTTCTTGATTTCGACATACACATACATAGCTCCAAAGAAATTTCCAAAAAATCAATGCTCATTACAATTTTTGTCACGGTCCATTAATTCCCAAAAACGAGCAGTTAAAGGATTGAGGATCTGTTAGCTTATAAGCCTACTTCGGATTAGCCTTTGATAACGAAATTCCTCGTCTACTACATAGGTTGTATACGATTTTCAGCACCAAGAATTTCTATTAAAATGTAAAACGTGACACGATATCCTCAAGAGGTTTTTCTGTCCTCTCAACACGCCCCTGGTGGATCAATGATGTGTCGTTTTCGGCTAATATTCCGTCCCCACGCGCACAGATTTCCTGAGGAAATTGGGAACGTGACCTAATCCATTTCCCATCACATCCAATCCGTTTTTACATTGTCGTTATGCGAGAATTTTTCATGAATTTTTATTACCATGAAATATGGCTGTGAGGAGGCAGCCTTGACGTTAACGAGAATGTATGAGCTTACATAACCGACAAGATGGAGTGTGGACCAGTGTTTTGCAGGGCACCAAGACCAAATATTGAAAGTCGTAAAAATGTGTTTACGGTACCTAAATTGGAGTGAAGTTTGATAAATTGATTTAATGATATGATTTAGTTGTATTTTTTTCATCTTCCTCCGTGGAAATATTTTCAAACATAATAAATAAAGGCTTTGATTTATCTAATTCTTTTTGAAGGAGCAATGCGAGCAATCTAGTGAACATATTGATTTGAAAGCCATCGAGCTTAAAATTAATCCATTTAGGGATAAAATCCATCATCAAAAGAAATTGGCGAGTTCAACTTCATAAATCCATCATCATACATGTCCCGGTGGAATATTTATACAAGGACGTAGAAATCATGCTATGTCTCATACATGTCCATATACAATATGCCTAGGAACATATGGCCCTTATATGGCGTTTTAAATCGATTTCTGGAATAAATCGTGGACTTTCCCTGGTACACTGTATGTGTCATAATAATACAGTACTTTAAGAAATAATCTACTTCCACGTTTTCTTCTATACATTGACATAAATACATATACGAGTATACATTTTCATACATGTTCAATTTCTGATATGTCCAAAAATATAAAATATTATTTCCACTCAGCTGGATACCCAACTGATAATCACGTTGGGGTAATTATATTCCATTAAATTATAATATGGCTTTTGGAGATAGTCAGAATGACTTATGTGAAAAGTTTCCATATTTGTCAATTATTCCCTTTGGTAGCATCACCACAAAATTGCATTCACTTGAATTTTACATGAATGCTGCAAAAGTGAAGCAGCAGCTATTCATAATGGATCATTCTTCCTCCATGAATCTCATTGGTTCATGTCACAGCCACAAATTCGACCAAAATGGAGCATTGAAGAGCGTTTCTACTTCACTGATAAAATGTCGCTCAATTTTGTTGAATGTTTGCATAAAAATGAGTACACAACAGCCTCGTGGCTTCTTCGAATTTCAAGGGCTTGAACCCCCATAGAAAACGCTGATGCTTTGAGCTTCAATCGCCAAGAATGTATAGAAATCAGCTCCCTGACCATGCAGTCATCGTACCCAAGAGATCAAAAGCATTCAGCAGGATTCCTGACTTGAATCTTCTATGGCTTTTCTACGTCAACTGCCATGAATGGCCCACCCACTTCCATGCCATTCACTTGAATCTTATGGGTACACACACATGGCTCTACAGCATCCATGAATGCTCCCAACAGTCGTTATGGATGTCCATTGATGGAAAAATTGGCAAAGCGTTGTATTTACCTTGGAGTGAAGCCAACAATCAAATTCACCAATTCTTGCAGTGATTGCTGTCATGGACTCTGCAAGAGTGCGATGAGAATCTTCCCCCAAGAGGTTCAACGTACTTTTAAGCTGTTGTTGCAATAGAAAATTAGCTATTCACATTATGCATCGTGATTTTTTTATATCATTTAAAATGTCGCTTGAGGGCACCCTCTGCTGGCATGGAAATTACGGAAATACAGAATTAAATTGTTATACGGTATATCCTCCACCATTAAGCTGAATGCACGGTGTAGAACAAACGAGCTGAGCAGGTACTTCTATGGATTTTATTATATCCGGACATTATGTCTTGCCCACTGAGCTAGAAAATGGTTTATGATGAACGCCTATCCTTCGGATGAACTGGGGAAAGGAAAAAGAAATATCACAGTGAACGAGTGAACAAAGGATTAAAAACTATAAGAAACGCATCACTTAATGCACAACTCATTTAGCTTTTTGATTTACACTGCCTGAATTTGTACTGTGTAACCCTAACAGGGGGGTGTAGAAAGCGGTGGAGGGCAGATTAGATTTATTGATGCAAGTTATAACACCTCAATCAAACACCTAATCCCATGCAGAAACGCTCATTGTTTGCAACTACAAAGTAACCAGTTTTCAAAATCGAAAGTTTATGCATCATATACATAAAGGAAAAACTGTCATAGGCATTATGCAGGAAAACCACGTTTATTGGCTCCCCCAAATATGTTTGTGTCCAACCTATTCCATCATCATTTGTTCTGAACTGAATCATGCCATGCCAAAATGCAAGTCCATGCATGTACTAATCTATAAATGAACAACTTTTTGAGCATGCGTGACATTACCTATATTCAAACTGCTGAAGATGTAATATTTCCAAATGTGCTTGAGTGTGGTTTGTTTATGACAATGTTTTATGTAGCCAAATGATTGGAAAGGAGAATGAGAGTAGATTATATATGCTAGGAATGCATGTCCATGTATGTATTGCCATGCATATTATACTTTACATTTGACATGTTTTAGCTTCCATCTTGTCAAGGCCGTATATATGGGGGAGGGAGAATCATGGGGGATAGATTCCCCCAAAATCCAAGAAACGTTGCAAATTTCAACCCAAATCGAGAAAATATAACAGAGGAATTGCAATTAAAAGTGCGATTGCTAGCCTAATGGATTTTTCTATGGTAAAAACTAATTTTTCTAAATTAAAAACTCAATTTCTAAATTAAAAACTCAATTCCAAATTAAAAACTCAATTTCTAAATTAAAAGCTCAATTTCTAAATTAAAAACTCAATTTCTAAATTAAAAACTCAATTTCTAAATTTAAAACTCAATTTTTTTTAGGTAAAAACGCAATTTTTCTTAAGTAAATACTCAATTTTTCTAAAGTAAAAACGCAATTTTTCTAAGGTAAAAACGAGGTATACATGTGCATTTATTTCAATATACTGACAGTACAATGTATGTGCGATATTAATATTCTGAGAAGATTTACCAGGTCATACATATTTTCAGACATAAATGGACATATATTATATTGTGTATAATATATGGCATATGTGGTCCTAGATGATTTTTTCCATCAGGGGATAGATAAGCTATCATTCATATTAAACAAGTGAAATATATTCTCCTTTTCGAATATCGGTTCCGATAGGTTCAAAATTCATGATAAATGTCCATACAAAGGTATACTACATATAGCGTAACAATTTCTTTTCCTGTCAATTACACAAGCTTAACTCCAATACCGTTGAGTCCATCGTCAGTATTCGAGTCCACGTCTATCAAATGCAAATACTGTCTTTTGACCTGACTGTGGAAGCCGCTTGCAACAGTCATGTCTCGCATTGAAAACGAAACTTGGATATGGCAATATCATCGATGGCAGTCGAGTATTTCACTGTCGCAAAGTCTGGCGGCATAAAATTCAGCAGTTTCCTGGATGTTGGAAGTGCAACAATGAACACCATGTTTCAATGGACTGATAGCGATTCAGCACACCGTGACGTTACGCTTGATGTAGCCTTTTTTTTCTGTACGATTCAAAGACAGTAATCATTATCGGAACTTGAAAAGAAGCCAGGAAAGTTCTTCTAGGGCTAATTAAGTCATTTCCAACAAAAGCCGTGTAAACATGCACTAAGAAGTTGATAAAGATTAATAAAACGAGAATTCCTCGCTTTAAAGCACGATTTTGGCGTGAGCATTGATGGCAGTATTCATTCAAAAAGTTTCATTCAGGTTGAGCAAGCCTCAGGCCCATTCACAAGCAAAAAAAACATTCAGTTAACAAGCTAAAAGTTTCCGCATACATTTAGGAAACACTTTACCATAAAGCACAAAAGCTTAATAACAAGTTGGAATTCACAAACTTTGTAATTTGGGAGACGCCTGGAATGAGGACAAGCATGTAATAAGCTCGCTTTTCAAACTTTGACCCCATTACTGAATTAGCAGCATGCGAAATTTTCTGCCCAAAAAAAAAACTTAGAAATTTTGCCCAGACATTAAGGAATTCATTACACTGATTAGATAATCAGTTTAATCAGCTGAAAATTAGGTGGCGTCAATGAAATGCAATAGGTATGACATGGGTAGCCTCCTAAGGCTGTCCAGCCACTTATTTAAACGCACCTATTGTCAGTGGATGTTGAAATGCTTTTTACCTTGAAAATATTGGATTCCAAAGTTTAACAAGTAGCCATTCAAAAACGAATCTCTCCAATGATATTTTCATGCTACACATGATGCATTATTTTTAGAATTTTTACTTTAGGGTCTTGAAAACCACAGAAGAAGGCAAAAACCATTCAATTATGTCAAGGAAAACCAGTGATAAAATAAAACAGCAGTTAAAGCTTAATCTTAATCGTTAGAAAACTAATATAATCAACTAACAATTGGCAATAAAATATCAATGATTACAGGTATATATAAGATAAACTCTTAAAATCAGATAATTCCTAGCTCTATCTAGTCCCAAACATACAGGTAAAAAAAATGGACACCACCAAATAATAGACCATTGTGAAACAACTCAGTAAAAATCCGTTATGGATAAACAGATGCTATATTATATAGCCAATGAGATAGCACAACCGATCATTAACTCTTAAAATAGCAGAGTAAACTGTCATGAATGCTTTTACAGTTGATGAAAAATCCAGGCACATCTGCATCTTTACATAATGGACGAGAGAATAGCGCTTTGTAAGACTTCCAAGATGGCGTCCATCAGTTCTCAGAGAACATACAAGGCGGTATTAAGAGGTCATAAATCATCTTGTCAGATTATGAAAATTTGGTAGATAAACTGAGATTAAGAAATAGCCGACTAAATAACACGTCCATATGCGTCAGGCGAGGTAGGGGGTATTGACTGGTAGAAAGTGCTGCAAATGGATTATTCACGCATCTTTGTGTCTGCATAATTAAGTGGAAGGAGGGCTGGGGAATTTACATGACATTAAACCAGGCCTCATAGAATTCACTTCGATTTCATTGTTCTATTGGCATCTATTCCCAAGAATAGAATGAGTGCAAAACCAATCAAGAGTCAAGAATAATGAATTTCCATCCTCGTGATTCAACATGGCGGTTGATTTCGAGAATCCAGCGATTCTTTTAATTTCAACTTACAAAAACAAAAACGTTTTTGGTTACTTATTCTGTTCAAGAACTTTAAAATTTTAAAACCGTGATCACCATGACATATGCCCTTATATAGTGCACCTGGCGAAGTTTGTGTCCCAGCAATTATGCTAAAGTTCCTGAACAAGTAGTTAGTTACCACACTATTACCACACGCAATCTTTTGAATACAACATGCATTTGCTACATTTCACATAATTCGTTTTGGTAATTTTTTTTTTTTAAAGAAAATACTGAAACTAATCCTTGTTCCTCAGCGCTGCTTTTCACAATTTCCTGATATTCAGAAGCACCATTGAACCAGAAATAACAATGAATGAATGGCGATGAACACACTGCTGAAGATTGAAAAACGTCAATTGGAATTGAGTACAGGGCATTCAATGAGCAGATGAAAATGTTAATCTGAAATTGGAAATGAAGCCATGAAGCAAATGGATTTGTAATGTAGAGCAGAAGTAAAAATGCATTAGCTTTAATTTAAACAGAATGCCTTCAATTCCGGAAGTATAGGCAGGCAAAAAAGCAGAGTTTTTGTGTAAACGTTTCAAATTCAGATCCTTAAATCCACCATCGTGCTAAAACTGTAAATCTAAACACTGTTTCGTGGATTCTAAAGCAGCAGTATTCGAGCTACTATTCTGTTTTTATAGTGTAAATATTTATTTCAGAGCTCGTAATGGCCAAAAGCTTTAAGGATTGATGGCTGGGAAAGAAACAGCTTGTAAATGTATGGGATGCCATTGGGGAAATACTGTACCTACTGTTACACAATACACTAAAAGGATCGTCCCCTATAGCGATCCATTATTAATGTATGTCAAGATTTCAGTCATTTCAAACTAATAATGCTGAAGAAACTAGCTCGAGATTCCCCATTTAGCCTATATACATGAATGTTACTCTAATCCTATTTTGACAGACATCACGTGTAGTGTGCTAGCCGTGCCCTAGCTATGCCCACCAGTGGAGTATAGGGCCAATTTACATAACATTATATTCAGTTATACCACGATAATATTGATACACAACCACACTAGAAAGACTGAAAAAATCAAACTTGTATTCAGCTCCATTTTTAATATGAACATAACCTTTTTCAATTTTTATAAATAGCATGCATCAGCACACCATCTTACATTTAATCAAGCTTGATAACATTACAAAAATTAATATAGTCCATTCTGTAAGCACGTCTGGCAATACACTATAGTGTAATATCGCAAATGCAATAAAAACAAACTAAATTGAACATCTTGAAAATTTGGATCAGTGAAGATCAAACTCCTACCTATACATTTGATATTGGACATATAAAATACCCACCGATGAAAATTGGACGAGGCTAAACGAAGTAATTGATTTTTAGCTTCATTTGCGACGCCCAAAGCCAGTTATATTTATATAATCTTGAGAGGCAGTCTGGGTTTAGTGTAGGGGACCAATGAAAATTTATAAAACCAAGACACCCATGTGTACTGAACTATAAAAGCCCATCCCTCAAACCTCATAAATCAATGTTAACACATTTCTAGGTCAACGAACAAGTGATTGGACTTTACTCCAATTTTTGTGGCATATGAGCCTTTAGCATAACATTTCTAGCACGGCCATGAACTTTTATTCCAATATTCACGTGTGTATAGTAATTGGAAAAAAAGCATGAAGATTCAAGTAAAATTTTGTGGAAACGAAATTCGTCACAATAGGACTGCTGCCCATGAAGATTGGAGTAAAAGGTTACAACTATATATGGTGTGCTGATCCGGAATGAACAAACAGTTTCTTCAGACAACGTTTTCAGAAAGATTTTATAATAATCATTCATGTTTTAAAAGCAGTTTGACATGTAGCGGATAGAACACAGAAACACTTTCTGTTTAACCATGTCTGGAGAGTCTACAGGGTCTAATGTAGGAGTGCAAAAACAACTTCAGGTATGGGGTCACGTATCGTGATGTATCGTATCATTTCACAGTTTTGAAGGGGGTCCTCGACAGATATTTCCGCAACATTTCAGAGCTCTCAAAGTCCACGAGTCGGTTGTGGAAGAGGGCAAACAACGCACTTGGCATTTCCTAATGTTACGGCTAATGTAACACTTAGCTCCTCTCCACGGCCAAGTTTACCTTTTCACGTAGGAAACCAAGCAGAGAAAGAGAAGTTTTTAGACATAATTACTTTCGATGGCGATACACAGAGTTCTCATTCGTTCGCATCAGTAAGTTTCCAAAAAAAGAAAGTTCAACTTTGGTTTCCATAGTGGTCGTTTGGGGCTGATTTTGTCACGGTTCATTTAAGCTCATATCCAAAGGTTTACCATATGACAAGAAAGTCAATGATCATTTGCATCCGTTAGCTTTTGAAATTTTCCATTAATAAAAGACATTCCAAACTAACAAAGTCATAAAGGAAGTTCCTGCAATGGAAACAAATGAATCAAAGTGATAAATTTGAAGAAAAAAACATATTGTCCCACCCAGGTGAAACGCAGCTGTTGTCCCATCACCAATTAAAAACATCCATATCACTAGAAACAAATGTGAATTAATTATTTTACTTCAAATGTGAGCCATTAAAATTTTAAGCGAAACATGTGTATGCATACAAACGACTAAGGAATATAAATGTTAAGACAGATGTATTTTGTTAATTTTTATGAAATGCAAATTCCCAGTTTTACGATGGAATATTTGTTTCTTAAATTCCTGGTCCATGCATGAAAGTGCCCACTATGGCAGTAACAGTTAGCACCTCAAGACGCAGCGCCATCTAAGGGCACAAACGAAAAGCAGCCAGAAATAAATCAAAATAAAACCATGTTTCAACATGGCCGGTTGCACCAATAAAGGTTAAATAAAAGGTTAGCTAACCTGAGGTTATATAAAACCACGAGTTAACCTCAGGTTTAGCCTCATTGGTTTTCCTCAAGTTAACCAATGGTCAACTGTTAACTTCCTTTGATGCAATGCTTTTCCCAGTTAACTTACGGTTAACCTTAGGTTTAGCTTAACCTTTATTGGTGCAACCAGCCCTAAATGGGTTGAATGGAGGGGCACAAATCAAACTTCAACAAGGAAGCGAGGAAGTGATGAATGCAACCTAGCAAAAAAATGAAAAGCCAGCCTTTTTCTTCGCAAATTTCCACTTTTCTGCCAAGTTCACGATGAAATGACCGCTGTAAGAGCATACGACACAGGCCATTGCGTTACTCTAAAGACGGTACTGGTAATTTACTGCAATTACGGGCATAGACATAGAAGCCGACAGTCACATTGTACCAAGAGTAATTTATTTCCAATTTAATCCTTCATGTACTTTGCCATAAATTACGAATTCTGCATCCGTGCTGCAGGATTGCAATGTGCTAGCAAGTGGAACAACTTCAGTGAGAAAAAAATCAAAAAATGCAGCTTTTTTTGGCGTCACACCCGCATTTTTTACTAATCTGCGAAACGAAAAGTTAGTCGAATGATTTGCATTTCCCTAAAGATTTGAACTTAAGTTTTTTTTGTTTTATAAAAAAGAAACACCTAAAAACTGCAATGATTTGCATTCGAATGTTCTAGAGATCTTTAGAAAACCAGAACTAACAATAATCGTTCAGAAATATATTTTCATTAACCAAGCGTTAACAAACATTGACAAATGTGAAGTAGTTTGTTGATGTTATCATGCAACTCAAAACTTTTTTTTCAAATTCAACAAACGTTTTCTCACATCCGTGCTCAAGCAATTTAGCAGAATTTCAGTTCAATTTCATCGTGGAAATTCATTCGGAAAATAATACTTCCAACAATGCTAAATTCAGCTCATGGGAACTTAAAAGTAGATTAGTTTAGGATAACACCAGGTTAAAGTTCAAGAAATTTCATGTAAATTTTGTTCAAGTAAATGCAACAGCAATGCTTTTTAACCAAATGTGTGCAATGCAAGTTAGGGGTGATTTAGTCACCTTTTGTATGTGTGCTGTGAGATGCAAAATTGTTCAAAAACAATGTTACATTTGTTACATTGTATTCCAGTGTTTTTTCACCAGTATGCTGCGACAATCATAGACCTGTTTTAGTTTTGCTGTGAACTGAAAATTCAAATGAGTTTAATTTTATCATTCTGAAAATGTAATCATCTTCTATTAAGTATTTTTTTATGTAATATTAGATAACTGTCCCATGTTCAAATAAATACACCTTCACTAGCGCCAGTGATGTTCTAAAGAAGATGAAGTAGGACGATTTGTTATAAAAAAAGGCAATTTATACGCAAATTACCCGCTTCTTAGCAACGTGCAAAAAAAAAACTAAAAAAAAACATTTTACGAAAAACAGCACAACATATTGGAGCAAAAAAAACTAAATCCTTCTTTTTTATCATGATGTCAATTTTGCAGAAACTGTGAAAATGTTGAAGCTTATCGTGAAGCCTTACAACTAGTACAAGCAGCACCCACTGCCATGTCGCTTTTATAATAACCATAATGTATGCATGCACTCTATAAACATACAGTTTATCCCACAGTAAAGTAAGTTATAATACAGTACCGATTCAAGAGGGGTCAGTATAAGGCCATTCAAAATGGATGTCCTCATGAGGGGGCTAGGGAGGTGGAGGGGAGAGACTGCTGGCATGTGGTACTATGTGGACAGAGGAAGGGGGGGGGGAAGGAGGAGGAAGGAGGAAGAAGCCATTATGGACGTCCACTAATAACGGTATTTTTCAGGGGTTTTTTCTGTTTAATTGAATCTTGAATGGCCAGTGAAAGGCTTGATGGACACCAGAAGAAATGTGTCCCAAATGTGCTTGCTTATTTAAAACCATAAGCATAAGTTGGGAATTATGCTTAAAATCTGTGTTAAAAACCAATGTTTTGATAGAATTTACCTTTTTCGAGAGCAGTAAAATTCCGATAATCAGAAAAATCTGGAGAAAATTTTAGGATAGTTGTATGCTCGAATAAATTTGCTGGACACGAGGACTACGATGAGGGGCGTGCTAGAGGGACACCAGAGGAAATGTGTCCCAAATGTGCTTGCATCTTAAAAACCTCGTAAGTTGGGAATTATGCTTAAAATTTGTGTTAAACACCAATGTTTTGATGGAATTTACCTTTTTCGAGAGCAGGAAAATTCCGTTAATCAGAAAAATCTGGAGAAAATTTTAGGATAGTTGAATGTTCGAATAAATTTGCTGGACACGAGGACTACGATAAGGGGCGTGCTAGATCAAAATCTCGAAAAAATAATCTCGAAATAAAAAATAACGAAAAAATAATCTCGAAATAAAAAATAACTTAAAAATAATCTCGAGAGCCAAAATCTCGAGTGAAAAAAATCTCGAAACGGAAAATCTCGACAGTAAAGTCTAATTGTTAAGGTTAGGTTAGGTTTAATTTTCGAGATTTTTATTCTTTCGAGATTTTGATTTTCGATGTTTTTTGATTCGAGATTTTTATTCTTTCGAGATTTTGATTTTCGATGTTTTTTGAGTCGAAATTTTTTTTTTCGAGATTTTGACCCATTTCCGAGGAGGGGAGGGGATAAAGTGGACACATTGTGGATAGGTTGTTAGGGAGATTTTAGGGGACGTCCTATTTAAATAATCCCTACAGTAGCAGCCAATACATGTTCCCCACTCCGAAACGCCTTTCTCCATGGCAGTACACAACAATCATGTTCTCCATCAAGGTATCTAAACATTTTTTTCAATGACAACATGCAACCCAAAATGACGTAAACAAGTGAGCCCCGCCTACCTTCATCCAGGTCGCCCCTTGCAGCCGACTCCTGCAGCATGACGCTGGCCACAAAGTGCACCTTGTTGTCGTTCTTCCGCGCCCTCTTCTGCATGTTCTGGTCGGTCTTCTTGCGCTTGTTTGTGGCGCCGTCTTTGCCGTGCTCCTTTTCTCTCTGGCTCCACTTTTTCATCTGCTGCACCCGTCGCTTCTTGGCGTGCTTCAGTCGCTCCTGCGTCGACATCTTCTCCACCTGGGGGAGTTCGAGGATGAGATCCGCGTGGTCGGCCATCATTGAAAACACCGGTTTCTGGTGGCTACGCCTGGCCGCTACCGGCGCGTGGGGGGTCACGTGTTCCAATCAGGAAAGAGTGGTGGAGGTGCGGGACGCCATCCGTGGCGATGCGAAGATGAGCCAAAAGCGTCGCATTGTTTTGGTTGTTTGGGGGTTGTGTGTAGCCTCTTGGCCTGTCTAAGAATCTAAAAAGATAAAAAGAAATGTTTAAAACCGGAATGTTTCAAAAGCAACAGACACAAAAGTCTAGCCCAATCCATGATTACCAATACATATTTATGAATGCCAATACAGTTTTCTAAACACCACCATCACAGTTTGCTCAACACCACCATGACAGTTTGCTCAACACCACCATGACAGTTTGCTCAACACCACCATGACAGTTTG
>JAQGBW010000297.1:0-48509 GCA_034698625.1 Julus scanicus | reverse complement strand
TAAATATCAAAATTGTGCACCTATTAAATGTCTTTAATAGCTGTACAATTTTGATATTTACATATATTTAAAAAAATATCGGCTGCAACAAACCCGTAGGGCAAACTTTTTTGCATATGTTTGCAAAAACGTGTTTGTACGTACATGTACGACTTGGTGGAGACCCGGCTTTAGAGAATTATGTTTACATTTTATTAGGGAAAAATTACCCTAATAAAATGCATACATAACATAACTCATTAGAAATGACAAAAAAAATCAAACATATTACCAGGAAAAGTCTTTTAAAATTTCTTGGAAACCACAATAGACAGGTAAAACACGGATAAAAAAAGCAATAAATAAGTTCCAGATTTCGATTCTCTGGAAACAATACGTTTGTAAATTTCGGAGTAAGATATCGCGGGAAAAACCATTGAAAACGAGACAATTCTTGGTATACGCTCTTCTTATCTCAGTAAAATTGTATCACCGATTTTTGTTTTTGCAATTTTTTTATTGCCAAGTCACTCACATGTCGTAATTTATCTACGTTGCTTGAAAAGATATTTAACGGTTTCTCAGATTTGATGAAAACAGATTCGGAAAGTCGATGTAAATGTACGCGTGCGCATGCGCAACGAGTAGCTAAAGTGCACATTTATAGTACTTAAATTCTATCCAAATCGGTTTTCAGCTATAAGACAAAACTCTATTCCATGACCACAGTTAATATTTCAGGGTTTTCAGTAAATTTGCTAGGGAAAAACTCAAGGATTTCAAGGTTCATCATTTCAATTTTCAAGGACTTCAATTTTTTTTTACCAAAAATTTCCCGACGTGAACAAGAAATTCCAACATCAACTGGCGTTTAACACGAATTTCAAACATTATTCCCAAATTTTTTAATGTACCGGAAGATCAAGTACATTTATCGACTTTCAAAGTGACTGGACTAGCTCCCTGTTCATTTGTACTTATTTCCTCCTTCAGTATTGGAATAACGCTACCGGATTTAGCACCGATTGGGAATTCGCAGAATACGCGAAATTAGCACAAGCGTGTCAACAATTACTAAAAAGCTTACCTGTTTTCATGTAATCAGTACGGACGTGGGTGTTGCATCCAGGGCAGTGCGAAATTAAAATGCTCTTTACCTAGAAAAACGTTTGGAGCGAATTATGAAATATGAAATACGATTTCCGCTTACTTAATCAAAAATTATATAAATAATTCTGCATTTGACTTAAACTATGGCAAATGCACCATAACTCCAGTTTGGAGAACTTAAAAGATAAATAAGATGCAAAATTGTCAATTTCCATAACTTTTCCAGTTTGTAATACAACTTTCCCGGACCACCACAAACACTGAAAATACTAAAATATGACACATGTCAATGTAAATAAAGGTATATTTTACTGCTTATTAAATTTAAAAAAAACTTAAGAAATAAATGTTGGTATGCTTTACTGGTAGTAGACCGCTAATCATAATATCATTTAACAATTAATATTCTTACCTTCATTAACTAATGAATATTTAAAGTAAGATTTACATTCATTAGTACATTGTGGGTAAAATACAAATTCCCCCATTTCTGTAAACGCAAGGCCGACAGAGTGCGCCATCATTTAACTTCCGTGCTAACTAATAACTAGTAGTTATATGAAAACAAATGTAATACTGTACTTACACGTTGAACTTCCTTTATAAATCCAGGTTTTCCAGTTCTGGGGGAACTCCTGGGGAAATAAATTATCGACAAACTTTCATTGATACTTTGGGCAAGTTATCGTTCTGCCTAATATAAATAGCTTAAACAGGTTCCTATAGGGCTTTTTCAGCCAGTTGGAGAGAAACACTTCTGTAATAATGTGGTGACTTACCAATATTCAAAATTCCGGCCTTTAATCGAGAACTAGATATAGATGGACAGGGTGGGGTAATTTAGGGATGAACAAAACTTATTTTATTCATCAATTTTTTCAAAATTCAAAATGTTAAGAATAATTTTATTCTGTTTTTATTTAAATCCCAAATTAGGAACCAACATATTTTTATTTTACTTTTTCGTGGGGAAAGGTTTAAATCAGCTGGCAACCTTGTATTATAGTAATATTCACGTTGTGAACATATATGAGCTCCATACATGAACATTAAACGCCGTATATGGGACATACTATAGCATCAGATTGGCCCAAACAATTTTACCAATAGGGCTATGCTTTGAAAAATGCTCTGGCTCAAAGTTAACCATATGATAGGATAACTTTGGGCCAGAAATCGATGAGAATATCCATGAACCTGTTAATCAAAGAGTAAAAATGATGACATATTCAGAAAGAGGAAGTTGATTCTATTTGAGGTCAATTTAGGGTCGAAATTATTGAACACTTCTTCAGAATTCCAAACAACACCAATAACTTGCCCAAAATATCCATATTTTACAGCATTGTATAATGAGGAAAAGAAGAAAGAAGAAACGACCAATTACATTGCATTCTTCCATCCATCCTTCAAATGTTTATTCCATGCTGACTACTGTCTATTTACAATGATTTGAATTTCTGATGGGTGCCAAGTAAAAAATGGAACTATATATATATTACACGTCCTCACAAGTATTAAAATCCTCGGGACTGAACACACTTTTTTTAAAAAAAAAAAACCACCAAGTAGAAGTGGACCAGGGCCGGAAATGCCCTTTTAAGATTTACTTTTATGAATCGACAGACATACTCGAGACAGCTAGTAAAAAGGGCTTTCATTTCCCTCAACGGTTCCTTGAAGCGGATCAGACAAGCTAACAGCAACAGCCGAAGAAAAGGGCAAATTGATTCCTGCCATTGCCAGTGAAATCTTGTATTTACAATGAATCAATTGAAGTGCCACCACGACTTACTTAAACACAGCCAACAAACTGTTACACAACTTACACCTGTACAGAATCAAAATCATGCATTCCTTCAAAACCAACTTTACGTTTTTCTATCCATCTTAGGAAAGCTATATTACAAATACATACACATCATAATTTCAATTATCAGCAAGAAAGCCAAAAATGCCAATCACAGTACCTAATATAGCCAAGTCCAAAAACAACACTTAGATCTTGCTGAAAGCACACCCACATTTACAGTATTACCCTTGCAGTACTGCTTTTTTGTTTTAAAAATATTTTAATGGTAGGAGAGGAACGCATGTTAGTAAATATTCATTTAACACTGGAAAGCTACCGAATGTTTAAAAAAAAACATTAGTATCTACTCCCTCTCAGAAAACCAGACTCCGATATTACGGTTTTCAAATGCTAACGGTATTAATCTAAATTTGCAATGCTGTTTCTGGAAAACTACAAACCACACTTATAACCAAACATTCTGTTTAATCTCTGAGAATTGAAATTAGAATTTTTTGCTTTTCGTTTTTCCATTATTTTTCGCACTAAATTAACCTTTGCCAGTCACTCCATTCGGCATTTCTCACAGCTTTCTGGAATTTAAATTACCCAAAAATGGTTAATTTTCAAAAATAAATTACACCGATTTTCACAAAGGATTCATTATGTACACTGACAGACACATGACAGATTCATTCACGATATACACTTTTTTTGGGAAAAAAAAGTTATCAAAAGCCTTTTTGCTAATAAGACTAATCACTACCATTTACACATTTTTTTCTTGTCTAGCTTGTTCAATGGTGGCTCTCCAATTGACCTTCTACATTCTCTATTGATCCATCGAAATGTCCCCTGAGCGTATCGGTACTTCTTGCAGTGACAAAACATGGAGCCTAAACCATGGCTACACAATTTGTTTGCCACTTTTGTATTTAAGGGACACCCGAGGTATTACTGTGCAACGATATGAAAACCTACCAATTATTGAGTAAATTTACATTCTTCCCCCTCCCATCATTTTTGAATTGTTGTACTGTACCTAAAATATCAACTATATAAACGGAAAACTGTATCCAGTTTGAAAAAAAGAACTGTATGTTGCACAACCAAAGGAATTCGACCTCATTACTACAACTTTGTTAAACTTCTGAGATGAACACGTGGCTTCACCGGTAGTGACACCAACAAACCAAAAGCAAACATATTGATCTGAAAATGGCCCAAATGTCCCTCGAAGTCTCGGGTAGTTTTGCAAAGCAGATCCAGACAGGAGCCTTAGCTGCATATTACAGGACCTTAATGGTCCTTTGAGGCCATTCAAAAAGGACGTCCAGAAATTTATTCAAAAATCCATTTTATCCCAGACCCCCTTTATAAACGTCCTTAACGTTTTTTTGAAACGTAGGGTGTCCAACAAATTTGTTGTAACATATACAAAAGCACATACTATAAATATCCAAGCGCCCATCTCGTTACCAATTTTGCAATATTTTTCCAGATTTGTCTGAATAACGGTAATTTATGGACCCCGAAGGTAAATTCCAGCATAACATTGGTGCTTAACCCAAATTTATTCATAATACCCGACTTTCCAAAAATTAAAATACATTTGGGACTGGGGACACATTTCTTTTTGTGCCCCTTTCACTGAACTTTAAAACACAATTAAAAAGAAAAGCTCAAAAACTGCATAATACCATCATTAGTGGACGTCCATAATGAATTCCTTCCCCCACTGTTAGCATGGTGCCCAAATGCCAGCATGCCCCCTACCCTTTTCTTTAGGTCTATTTTGAATGGCCCCTTTGGTAAAACTATTAGAGGTCCAAACCTTAGAAATTATTAACTTGAACAATTCAACTGGACACTGCAGATATGTAGCATGATTACTATCCTGTGCATTGTCTACCAATTAAATTTAGCTGCGGATGCCTTTAATATTTTGTATTCACCAGAACCCCTTACAAATTTTTAGCCTGCACAAACTTACAGTATGCAATATTTTAGTTGTGCACGAAATCCTTAATTTGACTTGCAAAAAATGTATTATAGCTTATAATTTTTTCACAAAAAATTGTTTGCTTTTGGTTGGTGCTAGTTTCTAAATATGAGAATAGAACAAGATATCCATTCCATTGAGTATTTCTGAACGTGGTTGAATCCAAGGTCCGAGTGAGGACCAAAATAAGTTTATTAACGAATGAATTTCAAAAAGACGCTTGACAAAAGTAATTGCAGATTTCCAAGTCTGCAGGTTGTGCAGCATATAATTCTTTCCTAATAAGGACAGCATCCCACCTTTAAGTCAGTTTCAGTGCTTAAGATGGGATGCCAGCTTGGTTTCTGTGCCCTTCTTTGCTGAGGAACGACGAATATGACAAAATTTTGCTTTGGTCAAAACGAGTACTTCTGAACAGAGAAATGGCAAGAGAGATAAAGTGATAGAGAAAACACATGACCAAGCATGGGAATGGTGAAAGTGCCCTCACGAAGCAGTCGTCTAGAGCTGGTAGTCTGGGTACCCACGTAGCTTTTTCCAGGGAGGAGCACTAGGCCTTCGAGCCAAACCCAAAGCCTCGCTTCGACGCATCTGCTATACACAGAAACACACACGAACGCGTCACAAATAGCAGCATCGCCAGATATATTACCGGCAAGCCCAAACCTTTGCGTTTGACTATGGTTTCCTGGCTTCAGGTTACTTCCATTGGCAATGCATTTTCATTTAATAAATTGTCCACTTTCACCTTTGGATTATTTTTCTCCACTGGATCTTCACTGCAACATAAAAAATACAAGATTTAGAAGAAAATTTAATTGCGTTAGCATTTTCCATATATCAAAATAGTCACTATTCAATGTTATACAATCAGTAGTCGGCTTAAGACAGCGTTCAAAGTATACTGTATTCTTACCGCTTTCTTCCACATTATTTCATATCTTTGTTAACATATAACATATATGCGCAAATATGCAGTAAACCATTTCCTTATTTAACAATTTTGACAATCTTTTCTTAGCTTTCTTTAGACATTGCATAGATAAAAACAACAGTCCTCAAGTTCAATAATCGAATGTAGCATAGGTAATAAGTCGATGACTGGTTGTATATTAATTTGTATAAAACTATGTTTAAAAACATGATTTAAGATTTCATGCTTTCCTTCGTATACAATAGTACTAACCAGTTCATCATTTATGGAAGTACTGTAGAACCTGCTTAATAAATTTTCCTATTTAAGCATTTAAATTTTTGCGGTCCCAAAATAAACCCCATAGGATTACTGTTAACTTTTTTCTTGTTAAGGTTTAACCGCCAAAAATTAATTGCCAACTGTAATTTTAAAAGCTGAAGCTTTGAAGAAAATGAACTTTAATGCGCATCCCTGGTTTTTCATTAACGTGCATAATATTATTTTATGTTGCATTGGATTTACCCCACATGCTTTCTTTAATTCATTTCTCATGAATTAAGTGAAAGCTTGCATTAACATGTACCAAACAAGTTGGCAACTACACAGCAATGACAATACAAATTAATCCATGCGACATAACTATAAAAACTAAGCAACGAGAAGTTGTGGCTCACCTATTTACATTGGCTTCATTTGATGTTCCCATCTGAGAGAGTTTCAGATCATGCGCTGCTTGTCTGAAAGGACCCGACCTGGATGCTATTACATTGACTGGACTGGAAACACAAGACGGCGTGTGTGAAGATGTGTGGGTGGGTGGGATGGCGAGGACGAGTGATAAAGATGAGGACTGAGAAGGTAGGGCCATTCTATCCGATGAAGAAATGCTTGATAGTTTGTTAGAAGGTGGAATGCTAGTAACATCTGCAAAAGATATTCAAGTCAGGAGTTAATTTGAGAATCCACATATTTGTATCATTGGCTGCACAGAATGTTCTTATCCATGCGAAGAAGATATTCTTCTATAACTAGTAAAACTTCAAAAATAAATGAAAGTAGTGGCCAGAGATACAGACCTTAATTAAATTTATTTGAAGTTGTAATGAACAATAACGTATATGCTACCCATTGACGTCAGAGTACACCAAATTTCCTTTGGAGTAGCTGCCGAATTTAATTTATCATTGATTGCAACAGAATTCGGTGAAACCCACCATGCGTTCAATTGAATCTTGGAATAAATTAAGCAAAGACTAGCACAAGCGACCATATAGGGGCATTTACTTTGCCAGATTGGAATGATCTTTACTGGTATTTTAGTGTCGACATCCATAAATATGGAATTCCATTCCAATTAAATATTCCGGACTTTGCATTTCAATAACATTTAAAGTCAAGCTAAAGAAATGTTTTATATTACTAAACATAGTTTGGGATGTTAAAACGTTAATATTGGCCTTAAAGGGATGGCATTACGTTTTTAATAAATGCGTTGTACTTACAAGGGGTAGTTGGTCCGTTACTTAGGGCTATACTATTGTGACTGCTGGTAGATGGATGATAGGAAGCGTGTGTTGCCACGCTTTGATGGGGACTAGTAAGGGTGCCCAAGATTCCGGACACCTGAGTGGTTGTAATAACAGCAGAAACTGCAAACTGCGCACTCGCTGAATCGACGGTAAAGTGGGAGGTGGGTTGCGATGAGAGGGAATGTTCACTAGGGCCAGCAGCTCCGTCCTGCCTTAGCCTCTCAATTTGCCGCCGCTGCATTTCCATCAGTTCCTCTTGATGCGTCTGGAAGCTCTCGACGTTAAACTCCATTTGATTTGCAACCCCGCCTGTTCCGCAACTTGTGCCAACACCAAATTGTCCGCTACTAGTGTTATTCGAACAAGCAGTCCTACTCTCCCCCCTATCCTTGCACTCTGTCCCTTCCAAAGCACATGGCGGTGTCTGAGGCCGAAAATGGAGCCTACAATTAAAAGATGGTGAATAAAACACGCTTTTCACTGTCACAAAACGAAGGAAGCCATGACATGGGTTGGGTGGGTGTCTGTTATTTGCATTTTGTGAAAAAAAAAAAAAAAAATCTAAACTGATGAAAATTTTCAAACGTTAAACAGAAATCTAACAATAATGGTGCGCAATGAAGTGAAATCATTTTTCTGAACATTGTTTCTTGACAATTTTTCAGTTCCTTCAAAAATTAGTTCAATAAAATTGTAACACAGACACCCTCAACGGTAAGATGGATTGAAACATAAAAGGCTATTAACCATTCATTTCGAATTTCAGATAACAGCTCGCTGGAGTACTGCAATCCATTGGGGATCACGGGATTGCCACGATTGGCTAGGTCGAAGTCTGACAATAGGTCATCACAAGGAGTGCTTGCGCGATCCAGCAGTATTCGGCCTCCTCTACCTATCCTCCTCCTCGCAAAGCCCAAGCAACGAGGCCTTGGCAAAGATAAAGATGTGAGGCAGAAGCGATACTTGCGATCGGCTAAACCTCCGTCCTGAGCGGAACACCACGGCCAATTACCCATTCCTTCCAAGATGGGCTACACAACATTAAACACAAATGAGCCAAGTGTGGAATAGAAAGAATCAGAATTGGCAAGTGGAAAATTCCTCGCACAAAACGCACAGCTTGATAATTGCAGTGTTTTCGTCTTCGAAAGGCGAACGGGCCGTCGGGATCATTTTCGTCCTCTTGTTCAGAAGGAGAAGCACCCTGCAAATACAAAATATTAAAAAAATTCATCATATAGGCCATGCCAACTTTAAGGGCAACTATTTTGGAATTTGATTTTTTATAACTAGTGATCAAAATATTTAGCAAGAAATATCAACACCAAGGCTAAATAAATCAATGTACCCAACAGCAAAATTTCAAAAGACAACCAGAAGTGTACACATGATTCATTAACATATCGGGATTAATTTTAGTAATATTTATCTAACAATATGAAGAACTCTGAAGCATTCACAGCTACGAAAACTGGCAAAGGTATTTGGAGATGGCCATAACGAGCTTTCCTAATTGCAGCACAACAAGAAAAAGAAGCCCAAATAAATACTCACTGTTGTAACCTCATCTTCGGAACTGACACTTAATCCACAACCGCCATCTGCCATGTCAGCATATCTTACGGATGACTGCGCATGACCAGAGGACTGTTGAATTTCTTTATGCTTTCGCTTCTTGTATTCACGCTTTTTACGGGATACTCCTACTTCAGCCTATGAAGTTTTTTATCACATGATTAATTTGTGTTAACAAGAAATTATGCATACATCGTACAAAGGGCTTCTCGTGGAAAAATCTCAGAAATGCTTTATTCACGATCACAGCAAACATCAACATGTTAACAAAGGAATTAAGTCTCACCTTTGATAGCCTATTCGCCCATTCTGGCTGCCTATTGATAGCATATTGATTACTATTGTTATGCACAGCCACATAGGTAGGTTTAGTACTGTTTTTGATCGCAGATAGCTCAGCCAATAGTTGACCGCTATAATCACCAGCTTGATACCTAAATAAAATTACGGGCATTAATACACAATTATTGGATTAAAGCAAATTCGGTATAAAAAAAGCGTCCTATTGTACCTTTTCTCAAATATTTCTACCGTTAAATGGAGTTGCTCCCGCTTTGATTTTTCTCTTCGTTTAACAAGTTCGATTAATGTACTGAAATTAAATTAATAACAATATAATCAGTTGTTTCAGGCGTTTTAAAAACAAATTCCACATGGCTAGGTTTATTTTAAACTTACACAGCTCGACTGAGATCCCTGCGTAATTTGAGCATTTTTTCATAGGATGCTTCATCATTTTTCCTATTCTGTAATATCATGCCAAATTAATATTAAACAAAGATGAAAGGAATTTTAAAAAAATACATGACAATTTAAGGCAGTTTGATACACGTATAAGAGGTTCCATTACCTTTCTGGTTTGCATTTTTTCCGTCCGTCTCCGGAAGGCTACATATGGATTGTTGTTAGTGGATCCATCCCTTTTCTCAGTTTTAACTTGTGGTATTAATGGATGTTGCTGAATTAGAAACAAAAATTATGAAACTTTCTGCTTAACAACTTTCCGCATTCCAGGGCTACATCAAATGTTTAAAGAAAGTTCAGCATTCTGCAACTATCTTGCTGTATTTCATATGCACTCACAGTTCGTAGTCGTTTGTTTAACCAGTAGTCGTAAACTGCTATGATCAAGTCGTCATCTTCCTTTAATAATGATTTGGCCTCTTTGAGTGTCACAACCTGAAATGAATGGAATTGGTCAACACTTTATATAAGTCATGCCTATAGAAAACATAACCTGCAATGCACTCTCCCAGAAACTTTTGAATGGGCATGCTGCTTGGCTAATTATTCCATGTATAAGACAAGGTAATCCGTCCATTCAATTGGCCTAATAAATTTCCTAGGGGAGTATCCACTGGTGAGTTGATTAAATGGAGCTTAAATATCCCTATGTTAGCAGTAAAAACCCACACAGAAAGTTTCTTGTTTTATAATAGAGATAAAAACAAATAATAATGAAACTATCAAATGTAATTCAAATTCTGCATAAATTAGGCTAGCAGAATGGTTCATCATCAAGAAAGTTGGTTCTTTCATTGTTTAGTTCAAAGAAAGTTTACTGGACCTAGACAAATTCAGCCTGGAAGTATTTATAAAGATTTAAGCTAACAGATATAGCATGTTTTGATTTTCATATACATTTTATGGATAGAGACTCACTTGTTGTCCGCTTCCTTTTTCTAATCGGTCCATCATTTCTTCAAATTGCAATGCAGAAACGTCCATCTTTTTTGCTTGTTGCAAAAGCCATTTATCGTCATCTGTATCCATATCATAGTCAGGAATGTCCTGCTCCATAGCAGAGGCTGAAAAATTAAAACCGGATCGTTAAATTTATGAAATACACAACTAGAAAAAGCCTTAATCGACCACTTACGTTGCATGTGTATGAGCTGCCTTTGCAATTTGAAATCTGCTGGATAAAGGAATTCATAGCTATCGGAACATTCGTATACTTCAGGAGTGGGAATGACAAGATCTCCAGTTTGCCCATATGCTTGCTGGGCAGACATGGCTCGTTGTAAATGGTGTTCCTATTCATAAATAAAAATCATTCAACATTTCAAACTTGAGTGACAACATTCATATCTCAAATCGCATATCAATAAAACAGGTAGCAGTTTCGCCAATATGATTTCCAAGGAAATTTGGCACCCATAACTGCATATCATTATCATTCAAACTTTAAACCAGAATATTATTATACGAAGTGTTTTAGTTGGTAGTGTAATGACATGTGTTACCTGCTCCTGTTATCAACAAACTTCACTGATAATAAAAATATCTGGATATCGACCAAACCTAGCGTTCTCTCATTTCTGTTTGTTTAATTTCACTTATTTAACTAGCTTAGTCTACATGCACTTAGGCAGCACCTAGCCAATCAATCTCGAGTTTTCAAAGATGACCTGAACAGAACGCTGTCATAACAGGAGCAATTCACCCTGAACGACTCCACCGTCACACTTATGTAATTTTCTTGTTTCATAGACATCTCTTAGGGGATTTCGTTAATCAGTAAAATTCTCACTGATCCCGGATAGGGAATAAACCCGCATCATATAATCGTTAGCGAGCAACCGTCTCTACCCCGGCGTCAGCTGTCCTGTATTTATATACACTTGTATTTGAGAGAACCACTTTCACTTTAAAATTAAAGTCAACCAGCCAATTCTACGTAAGAAAGCTGCCTTCTATTCTTAATTTACTTTAAAACCCTATCAGCTATCTAGCTGTCATGTCATTCTAAAAGTAACCCTTTATAATTATACTAATCAAAATAGCAGCAAAGCAAAAACGTACACAGAAGAACTGTGGTCAGGCTTTCGAATTAATTTCATGTGTAGAAACATATATTTGTTGAATGACATTTAGTCACATATAGATATATGTACACGTAATTCAATTGTACGTGATCTTTTAGATTTATTATAATAGAAAGAAAATAAATTAGGAGAGTTGAGGGTCCCCATGCCTGACAAGCCATCAGGGCTTGCACCAAGATTTTCAAAATTCGCCAACAGGCGGAGCGTCACGCATTTTTAAAAATGGCCGCCGAGCTCCTTAGTATTATGGGATGTCAACCGGAAATACCCCTTGAAAATGAGTTTTAAAACGCTGTTAGGAAGAAAATAACGATTCGAGACGAAACTATAGCATTCTTTTAGTCAAAGACGATCGACAAACGATTTGTGAAACATCAAAAAACACAATTTATTTGCAATTACATGCGCTTCGAAAATCCAAGATGGCGGACGGAGCTTAGCGCGATCACGTGACCCAACACGAGGCTGCAAAAAGGCTTTTATTTTTGAACGGATAGCCGGGGTCGCGTGTATTTCGATCTCATTTTATCCCTTGGACCTTAATTGAACCATTTTTACCATTTTCCATCAGTTGACAGGCCCCTGAAACGTGCACTGGCAGCATGAAAAATCCCCCGCCACCTTGGGATCGGACCAATCACGCTGCGCTACAATTTCTTTTGTCAGCTACTTACACATTCTTCTTCTTTTTCCATTCCGCTGGGCATCTGTGGAACGGCGCGATTAATCGCGGCGAAATCCGGAAGATCTGGCAATTCATCTGCCCTAAAAATTGGCATAGGCTTACAGGCGTCCAGCGCCCGCGCCCGAAATTTACTCATTTTCCCGTTGTTTCACGAACCTCGCGACTATGCCAACTTAGAAGCCCCGTTGAAGACGAAAGCGCTCGTTTCCAACAGGCAATTATGGCGTTTCCAGAAGCTAACAAGCTCTAGTTTCTTCTCGCGTCATTGAAAGCGCTCTCACCACATCCTAAATCAAACAGTCTTCATTTCAAATCGACGATAGGAGAAAAAATTTTCACTACTCAACATGGCGGCTGGCCGTCCATGATCAGGGCTCTCCTTGCTTTTGCTACGATTGAGCGCTGCATGGCTAACGCCATCTAGGGGCCGCTTTTGGAACTACCGTTGTAAATACGCCGAGGGGCCGACCATAAACTTGGAAAATCAATTTTGTTTACAATATCGATTCGCTCCTTTTTGCGTAGGATGGCAGGCTCAGGTCAAATTAGGTTCGTGTAGGGTCGTTCAGCTGGAATTCGATCAAGTAAACTGAACCGAATGACATTGTTACACGAAAAACAATGGAACTGTAGTATGGAGACTATTGTCAACTTCCTTTCAACAGAATCACACATATTTAATTGTCGCAATGTGAGCCTGAGCTAACTGTCTAAATTATGAAAACGGACTTAACTTAACACGTGAAATAAGTCTAATAAATGATTGGGAGGCAACGTGAGATGTACAATTGAAATAGAAGCGAAATTGTTTATGCCTGTTGCATTCTGGGTAAGGGGCTTTTCATAAACTATGTCCGGCAGGAGAAAGTGGGGCGCGATCAATTTACAAATAAAATGGACATGTTACATAGCAGCCATGTGAATGATGATATACATCAATATTTTCGAAATTAATCGGCTTAAATATGGCCTGTTTGTAGTCTGTGGTGTACAAAGTGCCAGCCAGTCCGGGGTGTGGTGCACAGTAACTTTTTTGGAAAAATTCATGCAGATTTCAAGGATTCCAATGCTCATTCCATATATTTTCAAAGACCCATGACTTGACTAATCACCACAATATTTGTCAAAGGAATCATGCATTTTTCTAGAGAATTAACAAAATAAATAAGAAATTTCTCTACGCGGACAAAAGATTCCGGCATAGACAGGGTTTTTTTAAAACAAATTTCAAGTATAATTTTATACCACATTTCCCAAATTTAAAGGTTGCTGGACACCCTGTAAACACAGTTTTTACACTTTAGGTTGCAGGAATTAAGTTCAAGATTACATTGAAATACTTAAATAAAAGAAAAAGTTTAATTTCTTAAATCTAATGAATACAAAGGAACAAAATAATTTTCTGCAAAATAAACACATTTTTGGTATCGTAGATGGATTATATCTACTAGGTTTCATTAGTAACATTGTATACTAACCATTGCAGGTATGATATACGCCAGGAGTGTTCAACCTTTTATGCCCACGAGGCCCTAACCTATAGCTAAAAAGTCAATTTTTGTGATAATGATTGTGCACCGCAGCTAAAAATAGTTGAACGAAGTCGGTAGCCTATAGGTTTTTATGACCAGAATTGTAGTACAAGTAAAAGTACTAAACTAACTATGTTTTAATTTTTAATATCAACAGAGCTGAGTTTTATATTTAGCGAGTATTCATTGTCAGTTTTAATATACGTCAATGCGTACTATTTATTGATTTTATAACTTACTACGAAAAACAAAGCACTCAAAAAGGAAACACGTTGATTGGTAGTCAACAGTGAGCCTCTAGAGAGTCTACACTCATAGTCAAGGCACATATCAAATTAAAATCAATTTATAAGACACATATTATAGTGAAGTAAGAAAATGTTGAAACAGCATGATTAAAAAACTTGTGATAAAAAGCATGTGTATTTTCTTTAAATAGTTTACTGTTGAAATCTATATGATACTGTAGTTCGGTAGTAGATATAGATGAAAACTCGTACTTTAATTGATGGAACTAGTTTTATGAATAACACTGTTAGAGATTAACTGATATGAACCTCTACACATTTAGATTCTACATGCAGGAAGGCACACTAGTGTACATTGGCCCACTAATGAGCTCTACATAAAAAAAACGAGTAAAATTATCTAATCTAATCTGATGGCAATCAACACTATACTGTATCCCGCGTTTATCAGACCAAAACAAGGTTCAAAGCAATGTTAATATGGAGTAGCTTAGGTTTTAATTTCAAATGATTCTATTGACAAAATTACTAAAATTAGCATTTAGAATGTTAAAATTAGTGGGGGAAAAACCCGATACGAATACTTACCCTTTATTTTGATTAGTTGTTGGAACAGTGAATGCTGAGATAATAAAAGCACTATAGAAAGACAAAATAGAAACGGCAGGATTTTTAATCGTTCTCCATTTTTAGTGATTATCTACACGGCATTACATAACAAATGCGTGTGAGGTATATGTTAAAAATCTGTTAAAGCTAATAAACACACCTCTTTAAATGATTTCCAAACAAAATATGCCTTCGGTAAGAATGACCAACAAAAATTACTTTCAATACGAAAAAAAAAAAAAAAAAACTGAATCGGACACAACTTAGAAAATCTGGGAAAAAATGTAGTAAATTTGAACGCAATTCCACCATAAGGAATGTTAAAACAAAATTTACAAACTAATACGAACTAGGGAAACGGGGAATTGGAAACACAAGAATAATGAGTATTTCGTATCTGATCAACAAGGTTGGTTCATTATACAAACTGAAAAGTTCGTTGTCGTGAATGAGTTATAACCAGATCTCATCCAGAATCGGACCACGAGAAATGCGAAACATGAACCCGTTCATTAAAAGATTGCAGATGAAAATAACAAATGAGATTTGATGATAAAAAAGAAGTAATTACTAAGTGGAAAGTAAGCCCGAACGGTGAAATTCAATGCTTCCAAACATGAAATAAAAGATGATGAATACTTGACAATATTTGTACAAAGGTGAACCACTTAATATTAAGTCTCTAGAATAGTGAAAATCACACCCACATATGGAAAAAAAATCAATGCTTGTCGAATATGCGAGGAAACAAGGACCCTTAACTCGCAGCGCCATCTTGTATCGTATACAAAATCTTCGCTGCAAGTTTTCCCATATTAAGGTGGTCATATAAGCTTATAAATACAATGTTAACATTAAGTAAAACATTTATATCACGAATTTGATTAAGCTTAAAAGTTGTATTTTGAATAAATGTGAATAATTCTAATTCGAAAAAAAAAAATACTTTGTAAGGTCTAAATTTAAAATAGATGTTTGTTTCTAATACAAGTTTAAACATTTGTACTTTAGAAATTTAGCATTACACGTATAGGCATAACGACCAACCAATGGGCGATTTTCAGAAAATAATTTTATAAGATTCTCCAGGAATGTAAACATTTGAACAAAAGCGGTATTTTAACCGTCAGTAAAACAGCTTTAAAATAAAAAAAACTACCGGTGAACAATTCACCAAATCTTCGAGAAAGTTTGTAAACAGAGGTTCACAACCTTGATGCCAGTGTTATTTCCATGGCACATTCAATAAATATAAATAAAAAAAAAATTCAAAGAAATTCATAAAAAATATCGACTCGGACAAAAATCAAACGAACCAATTCCGTGATTACAGAAAAGAACGCAGTGAGGGGAATGTTGATGGCACTTCATCGAAAATGTAACAAATAAAAGCCCAAAATTGAAGATTTACAAAGGGCCAGCGAAAAGGGGACAACGCATTCATCACGGGGTACGTGCTAAATTACACGAGATTCTCGTACATCAACTAAACGTTCATGTACTAACGGCCACATTCGCCAACCATGTTTTGGGAGTTCAAGGTTGGCATCAGTAACCTGTTAGGGTTATTAATCCCAACCTTGGATTCCAACATACCCCAGAATGGAGAACATATATACATTCGATTTGGAGTACATGGATTGAAAACGAATCCAGTTAAATGGCATTGAAAAACTAGAGTTCGCATCGGGGATTTGTCAATCAACTGATCATTTTTTTGGACAGGGTAAATGCATTCATTATATGAAATAAACACTGTTTTTGCAAGATGCTATCGGGGCTTAAGTTTGCATGGAGTGCCTGCTGTATAATAATATGGATGGGAAAACCTTCACTAATTATTTTCACAAAAAAAAGTTGTTTTTAATATAAATTGGAAAGAATGTGTTTTAACAGCAACTTTTGGAAGCATAACAATTTAATCAATTTGCAATTTTTGCTTTTTGACTACCTATGATAGGTAAGCAAGCATTCTTAGGATTTAATTTGGAAAGTTGCCTTACAAAAAGCCTATAAATGAATTTGTCCTACATTTTGTTATTGGAACGTGATACTAAACTACAGCCATCTCATCCCGAGATTTTACCTCCACTCTACATACTTAAATTTATGAAAACCAACGGTTGTATACATTTTTTGTATACTATTCTTCAGTAACAATTTCCAAAATTGATAAACTGCACGTCAAGCAAGGCCTCCAAAGTTATATCAGAAATTCGATGAAAACTTTTCAGATAACTGATTTAACCTGACAACAAAGCCAAAAAAAAAACTGGTACATTTGCTGACTCACTATCACGTTTTTGTTAATATACAAGAAGGCTACCTTTCTAGAAAAGGTTGGGTTTCATCCCACACGAAAATATGTGCAAAACAAAGAGGCGAAACTGTTACAAGGTGAGGGTAGAGGAGGCCAAAGGGGTTGTCCAATTTACCCACTGGTCAATCACCCCCGACGCGAACTCTGACCTATGCAGGCGTGCATTTGAGACAATGAGTAGTAAGTAGCCTAATAACTGGGTATAACATACAAATCTCAACAGAAGTCTTGACAACAATGTGGTGTCTGACTAAATCTCAGACGGGGACACGAGCATAAAAAAGTCACACCAGAAATCTTTTATAGAGAATCTAGAGCTAAAAGGAGGACGCGACGAGTTTCAGGCCAGCAGCAATATAACGATATGTCAACTATAGGGGAGCAACAAGCACGTCACTGTTAGCAGGCATCACATGACACGGTGATATGCTCGGTATTTTTATTTTTTGTTCTCATCTCACAGTCCCCCAATGTAAAATGATAAGTTGAGACTATGCTCAATATCTCTTCTCTATTCTGGCCACTTATTGCATGAGGTACATTATTTTACGTCAGTCCAAAACTTAAATCCACACGAGAAAAAAAAAGGTAAACAAATAAACAATCTTACATTTCCACTCGTACTTAAGCAGAAACGACTGAAATTAAGCACAAATATTTGGCATAGTCCCTAGACCTAACGGCCAGCAACGACGAAAAAGATGGGGGGCTCCTATTCAACTACCAAAAATCATGGGTAGAGGGGTCAACAAAGCTAAAAACGTAAAACGTTGAAATACGCCACTGGCTACCCACCGTTGGTTACAGCAGGCCATGCCTCCCTCCAAGGAGATCTTGACGCGTCCGAGATCTCAGAATGTCCAAAGGTTAAGACGGCCCGAGTTGATTGAGGAGAATACTGCAGCAGCAAGCAATTCAAAAGACTAGGTACGTAATAAATGTAAAAAGGGATGGATTGTGAAGGGGGGAGGGGAAAGGTGTAATTCCAAGATGGCGGACGTATTGCTTGTTATGGGGTGATGGACTCGCTCCGCCAAACTCTTTCCTCTTAAAAACACTTCGATAGAGGACGAAACAAAACGATAGAAAATAAATATAGAAGGAATGTTGTTCTAAATGAGCCATGTCCAAAATGGGAGGCATGTGGAATGGATTACAAGAAGGGGGGAATTTCGGGGGAGAAAAATCTATACACTTATTGCATTAAGTGTACTTCTTATTTTCAGGAATAATCCGCGTTGCACCAACGCGGACAGGACTAGGGTTTAATACCGCTGACGACATCCTTGCTGGTATTCCGCCGGATTGTCAAGGAGTGACGTCGCAAAGGTGATCCGCCCCGGCGTACCGTCGAATGGCTGGAATAAAGACAAAAAAAAACCAAAAATCTTGAGGGGATTTGCAGCAATTAACCAAACCCAAACAAGCAACGAAAAATGTTTGACTTTATTCCTAAATTGGTCTTATCAGTAAAACTTGTAGAAGACCCTAAAATCAGCATAAGCCATTGCTGGTGTTATTTAGGTGGTTGGAAATCATTAAAAGCACCAAAGGTGGCCTAGTCCTAATATATTTGTGCCCACATCTGCATGCTGTTTGCTTTCACTACTGTTTGTATTAAAGCTATTGTACACACTACTGCATCTGCATGTTATTTGCTTTGACTGATGTTTGTATCAAAAATCCAACGTTCTAAAAAAAATTGAAAGCTGGATAATATTCAACGTATACAGAACTCTTCACCAAATAAACCCCATTTTTAATAAGAAATGTCACGTCATGTTCGCTACGTGACGTCAACTGTTGAATATTTTGTTTGAGTTTTACCTACACAATACCTACTGCTTCTTTTTCTCATTATTTTCTTTGAGTTTTACCTATACAATATTACATTTCGTTTTCTCATTTTTTGTTTGAATTTCAGAAATTGCAAAACCGCTGGAGGTCCCTTTTAGGCAAGCTTCACCAAACTGAACTATAGTACTATAATTGGAAATCCAAACAGACTTATTTTAATCGTCCATTACGCTACTCCCAGATTCCTGCAATGCAGCAGGATTATTATTTTTCCTTGTAGCTGCCATTGATGCCTCTCGGGATTGCATATAAAAGTATAAACATGCCAAAGGCAGTAAAATAATATAAAAAATGGCAACTTTGATCTAATAATCATCTTATTTGTCAAGCGCTATAATTAGCAAATAAATGTTGTATACATAAAAGTGCTTTGAGAAGAGTGTCGTAGGAAATTGATTGATTGCTAATAGAAGGAAACAACACAAACGGCCATTTACTTACCACATCAAATAGATAGTGACTGCGACGAAAATGATGAATGCCGAGCCTACGGCAATCATCGCGTACATCCAAAAACTGACTTCGTTGTCATCTGCGAAAAGAAAACAAACAATTGGCTATTGTTTATTTATTCACGCCTTCGACGACAACACAACACTAATATCACCATTTTCCTAAAATACCAATAAAGCTAAAATCGATGCTTATATGCCCATAAAGACGATGTAATGACAGTGTTATGAATTCAAGCATCCAACTATCATTAAACGCCCAACAAACCCATAAAACTGTTATATAATACACGTTTCAGAAACATACAATATCCATTGAATTATCAACGAATGTACAGGGGATCTTGTGAAATTCACAACAACCCATTTAGGCTAAAACCTTAGATAAGAAATAGGATAAAATATATGAAAATAACCAAACTTATGGGGAAAATTACAATAGGTATATTCACGTGACAGGCTGGTAGTTTATAGCCGGAAACATTGATTTCTGCGGAAGTGAGTACGCGCATGCGCGAGAAAGTCATATTCACGGAAAACAAGTTCCTATAGTGCTAGCAATAAGCGTACATTTGTGATAAACAAATGATTATCGCATTCTTTACAAATTTTAAGTAAGTTTGCTCAGAATTTGCAGATAAAATTACGATATCAGTTAGGGAGTTATCGAATTTCATCAATTATAAGACCCACATTTCCCCTCAAAGAAACGATTCTAAAAACGATGCGCGTCTTATAATTGATAAAATACGGTGGTTATCAAATTGCCAAATTGGCATGCTGCTAACATGCATGCATATAATGTTTCCAAGCACGATGATAAACGTGTAATGTGATGTAGAAATTATATGCACGATCCGTGATAGTGTAGTTATTTATTAATATTAATTGTCGGTATGTTAATTATAAAAGAACAAGTAAGATATACATGGAAGGCGAATACCCTTATGCATTTTCACCAGTATTTGCAACCTATTTGATGCATAATATAATACAATAACATTATCAACCACTTTACCCGAACTATATCTTTAATTACTTCGTGGAAATTCGATAACAAAAATAAAGAGTATTGAATGCAATGTTTACGAATCAAGGCACCAAGTACGCAATTTCGGCAGTTAACGATGCTCAATAAGTTGGATGCGTGAGCGTGATAGTTGTTATTCAAAATGAAAAGGCAACACGATAAGACACAACTAAAGATACCACTACATTTACCCTTAAAAAAAATCGATGGCTGAAATTCAATCGCAATTCCAATATTTATCGAAGCCTGTGAAAATGGGACGAGTCTTGAATTTGAAATTTGTTTCGTGTTTTCCAATCCGTTATTTATGAACATTTGAAAAAAAAAAATGTCCAATCACATTTTCACCTTTGTGCAGGACTCATGTGGCGCCAACTTTGGAGCACTGAACCGTACTGGTTATAAGCGCCCAAAGGAGGATGTGCATTGTGTCTCAAAGTTAAAAAGGTAATCATGCCATAAGAGTTTGAAGTAGTGGTAGTGTTTTTTTTTTGTTGTTTTTTTAAGTCAGGCTCTAGGGTCTCATTTGATGAAAAAAGGAAAGGGAGTCCAATGGAGCGTTTCCATTTATTGCAGCTTTCAAAAAATAACGGAATCACTTATGTTGGTTAGTTTCTCAATATACTTTTATCTGTGAAATTCCCCTATAACTCCTATAAGAATTTCAGACAAAAGCCCATAAAAGGTAAGAACCTAACGTACTCTTGCTCATACTAACCAAACCTAACCTGAAATAACCTTTTATGATAGAGAAATTTCACTTTCACCCCCTTCCAACAAATGCCTGTTTGTACTTCCAAAACATGGAGTGTGCCAATGGAAGTACATGAACTTGTCAGGATGGACAATTTACATTATTTTGGTATATTTTGGTATGCAATAAAAACAGAATATCGACACTGTACGCCGAGTTGCAAGGTTGTGGTAATCTGAATTAGTTTGATTTAGTACGAATGGTATTTTTCAATATTTCATTGAAAAAATAGAAATTAACTTTGTTGAAATCTGTATTATTTAATTTTGTGAACAGATAGTGTTGCAAATTTAACAGCGTCAGAATGGTTGCTTTCTACATATAATTGACTGTTAAGATGTCAGTACTATACAAGCACATTAAGATTACGAGTAGGTATTCTATATTTACTCATCAAACAACACTAATAATGAATTCGTAAAGTAAACATAATAAAACCGGGAAATCGTCTTACCAATGACGTGGCATAATGCAATAACTTTTATCCTATAATCAAGCTTTTAAATGTTAACTAAACATAGTTTCTATTTGCATATTAGGTACTACAACACATAATTAAGCACAAGAAAAAAAGTCACTCAGAGGAATGAAAATTAAATGAAAATGAGAAAATTGCTTTATAAATGGTATTACAAATGTACCCCTAGATAAAGGCTGCCTAGAAATACATAGTTGCTAATAGTGTTTGCCTGAAGATGGGGGAAGATGGTTTCACGAAATAACTTTTAAAAAAAGAAGGATGGTTACATTACCTTCTCAGAGGTACCATACATTTTATCACCAAACGTGTTTCCATTAAAAATACGATTTACAGAAAGAGAGAAACATCCTTTCCAACATATATTATGAAGATTTAATGCTTGCATCTTCCTAATTTGTTCGCCTCTACGAACCTCCATAATTTTAGCAAAAAGTTCCGACTTAATGTAATTAGCTTTAAATAAGGAGACAAAATTCTCACCGTACATGAAACATCTTTGAGGAAGAGGATTTCCAAAATTTTCTCAATGAAATAAAGAATAAACACGTTTTGAGTAAAATATGATCAGCATATCAACATATAGATTGTAACCAAACACCCGCGACACCTTTCGTTCAATTAGCAAAGTTGCGAGCAGGTAAAAAATTCAAATAATTCAACCCCACTTCCGAATATTTTGCTAAGCGTGATAAATTCTCCTTTTTAATAAAGATATTAGCACATATTTCAAGCATTCCAACTAGAAATTTGACAACCGTTCAGTAGAGCAAAATCGCTAATCGGGCATTACGTGCACAAAAACAGACGTATAGCTGAGATTGAAACAAGTCATTAATTAAAATTAAAAACGAATTAATACCGGCGGTGATTTATGGCTCGAAAATGAAAAATCCTTTAAAATCCGGGAACGTTTCATCAACGTCCGTGATTTTTAATAAAACTGATATATTCCGAAAAAACATTTGATGGCACTAATGCACTTGTATTTCTTCGAAACCTCGCGCACATTCAATATCTATTCAATTTTTCAAAGTGAACTGGGGCACACCATCATCAATAACAAGATTTCGCCTAATTTACATAATGTAGTTTATAGATTTTAAAATGATCTAAAAATCGATTCACAAGAATGCCATCCAAGCAGAATCGGAAAAAATTAAGGTGTACCCAGCGGCTGTTCAGACGTTTATTACGTGTGTCTAGGCACATTAAGTTCAATCTCAAGATAACTTATGCTCGTTTCATCCAATTCAAGGCATTATTTTTTTTAAAAAAACGTACGAGCATTTCACACTTAAACTGTATTGATTTTTCTTAATGAGTCAATTTGTCAGACGAAGCACGAATTTAGGTTCAACGTGGCCAATTAATAAGGATGGCAGAGATGGATTAATACCATAAAATCATTCTTGCATGTCGAATATTACAAAAAGAAAAGTTTACTTGAGAACACATTTTTGAACTCTATTCCTAATTTAAAATCCGTGTATGCTAGATGGGCTTCATCGTTCATCTTTTACTAAACGCAGATTGACACCTGTCAGTTTATTCGCCAAAATGATGTATTTTGCTACAGACGCAATGCAAGAATTTCTTGAATGGCCTCTCAACCAACATCAAGTGCTTTCATTCAATGCTTTATTTTTATTAAATGTTTTTCTTTTTTATAAAAACATGTAAGTTTACTCAAGCAAGGTTTGCAAGATGCCCAGTAGGAAATAGGTCAAATTGAAAACTATTTTTACGATAAAATGAAACGAATATTCGCCAAAATGATGTACTTTGCTACAGACGCCATGAAAGAATTTCTCGTAGGTCTTCTCAACCTACGCTACATGCATTTTCCAATGCTTTATTTGTAATTAAATGATTTTTTTAAAAGATGTAAGGTTACTCAAGCAAGGTTTGCAAGAATGCCTAGTAGTTAAATTGAAAACTATGTTTACGATAAAACGAGAATGACATTTATCATAAGTACTCTGAATTATAGGTAGAGGCAAAACTATTGAAGTAGTGCCAACATTTTGACACTCCCTAATACTATGGAATACTTGTCAAAGAATTTCTTCAGCATTTTTGTTCTACTTAAAGTAGAGAAGTTGAAACTACGAAGGATTCCATATTTTCATATAAGGGCTGATCACGCACGTAATTCTATCCACGCAGAATATCGGCAGAATTCTTGCCGATATTAACATTAGTATTGTAATTAGATATAGCATGTTAGCAAACTTCAGAAAATTAATGCCTCTGGTTGTATTATTTTTCGAAAAATTCGGCGTTGATCATACTAAATATCTTTCGTCGCGCATGCGCATATGCAGGTAGGATAGAAATAGTTGTGTGGCCATCCACGTGGACACAATTCGGTACTGACTTGAATTTGGGTATTTGATAGTTTTAAAATATCCCTGGTATAAATAGCACGTACAAAAAACCTTTCCCAAAGATTAAATACACGTACCAAGTTTCTGTAAATGAAACTATCAAACATAAGTATATAATCGGACGTTTTTGACGTCTTTTGAATACTAAAGAATTAAAACAAATGTGATTTTCATAACCTTAACACTTAAAGAAAGTAGTTTCTACCAAAAAACGCAAATTAATCTAGCTTTCTCCATGCAACGGCGCTTCAACTAAGCCTTTGAAATAGTCCATTGATGCACACTGTTAAATTCCCCTCACGGATCCTATATATAATCCCGCCGGAATCCGCATTCTATTAATAACCACGTATGTTTTAATGCGAATTATTTCATAAAACGTCTATCCATCTCTGTGAACATGTTGAAAGCGAGCATTATTTCTCGCGTCATTTGCATAATACACAGTATAATTCCACGCCATGGTTAAGTTAATGTAATTTTTATGCAACTGAGGCCGTCAACTTTCGTATGATGACTCTATTTTTGCAATTTGCTTTCGAAACAGAAATGTTCAACGGAAATAACGATAACCGCACGAGTGCAAGAGATCAAATAATAAAGTTTCCTCCGACCACGAGTAATTCTGCATGAACAGTTAGTTGTTTTACTTTGATGTACGAAAATAAGCCGCCATAATTAAAAACTAAATTATTTCGAAAATGAAATATGCTTGTCTTGCAAACGGGCGTGTCGTCATGGAAACATTATTTGAAAAATTGCTTTCGGGTGGTTAATAAAGCATTGCACATACGAAATTTATTGATATATCAACTATAGATTCTGCGATGAGATAACTTTCTAAAAACCCACGTTATAATCTCTGTTGATTTACAGAAACTTGTATGAAGACAAAATTTACCGAGAAGAAAATAGTAGTGAATTTATAAATAATTCGCACAACTCTTAAATTCATAATGATTAGCATTTGATAAAAAATAAAAAATAAATAATCCTCTGCACTAAAAGGGATGATTTCAATTATTAATTTATCCTCAAGCCGAACCCACACAAAAAAGCATGCACTATTAAAGCTCTATAAAATGCAGCATTTTGCACGTGAGCAATTAATATCTCTCATGTATTGCCATGGGCTAGCAAGTATTACGATGCACAATTTGTATAACGACTAATTGCTTGTTACATAAAAGAGCAGCATGTAACATATGCACCAATGTTGAAACCATAGGGATGATACTACTATTAGGGAAATCTTCATGAAATCGTCAGTAAAGGGTGGTCTTTATTAGTTAGATCTTCAAATAAAAATCTCTACTTGATGGTTTTAAATACTGTAACCAAATATGTATGTTGTATACAAAAACAAAATAGCAATCCAAAAAACAAAGCTTAATCGTACACGTGTCTCAGATGAATTCTCAATTTGTCACGCAAGAAACATAAAACAAAAAATCAATTTTTCATGAAGATTTAAAATACAAAACACGCTTCGGTGCGCGTTCCCATCTGAATAATTTATCGTGAAATGAATTCTTCATTCATGGCAATATACAATTCCAACTACAAAAACTTTAAAAAAGAGCGTTTTAGCAAACAACGTTGCAAAATGCTGATTAAACGTAAAAGATGTCATAATCGCCTAAAGGGATGTTAGTAAACAAGTTAATTTGATTTTATAAAGCTAACATAATCAGCGTAACCAGCTATTTTGGAATGAACAAATAGGTTTTGTCGAAATATTATTTATTTATAAAAAATTGTCCTCGATTACTGAGATCTAGACAACATTGAAAAGGGGGGGAAATGAAATAGCCGAAAAATAAAGTGGAATGAAATTATTAAAATTCTGATAAATTTGGACTAAGCTAACAAGTTTAAAAACTGTTCTTGTTCAAGCAAAAAAAATAGTAATTGTCAAACGTATCCTTTCAAAATTTTCATTAGGTTTCCATCATGCAGTTTTCATTACTTTTCATCGCATTTATTGACTGGATACACAATACAAAACAAGCAAATGACTATCCGAATCATTTCACCTGGCAAGCACTTCACAAAAGCAATAAAGTCTGTATTTTCAGAATATATCGTATAGATACTACTGAAAAACAGCATGCTTAAACAAAAAAAAAATTGATTAGGAACTCCCACATAGACACACAACCATGTCGTCCACGATGTGATTATTACTCGATCCCCCTGGATCCTTGAATTTAATTTAGTTACAAAACCCTCTTTAGAAAAATTGGGCACATGCAGTTCTTTAGAATATCCCGACCATCCTTTTTATTTCCAGATCGGGGATCAAAGCTCGAATAAAACTCATTTCACAAATAATAAAGTGAAATTGGATAAAGAACAAATAAAATTCGTCCCTGTGAGGCAGTGAATTGGTCATCTGTTCGCTGAAGATAAAAATACACTCGATTTCGGTTTACTTGATGAAACAAATATGTTCAGAAGCAAAATTACTTTAAAGGTGAGCTGCACTAGGCATTTTTTAAAAAAACTGACAATATTGGTGACCATGTAAAGATTTTTAAAGGAGTTTCACTACTTCAACAAGGAATTAACTCGAATTAATAACAGCCTCTTTAATTTCTCGTGGATCAACAATTAATGAGAACTGAAACTCAGCACAATTGTAATTACCATCGCTGCAAATTTTAAATAAAACTAAATTAACTAGCTGAAAATCAATACTTGAAATCCACATTGTAGTCCATTCGCCATGTCTAATCTCCCAAGAGATAATGATGTAATTTGTGAATAATATATTCACAATTATAAAACCTTGTGTTCAACTTCAGTTGACTACAACACAATTAAGCTTTAATTTACATTTTACCTCAAGTTGCACTGTTTGAAACTTTGAAAAACAAGTTCGATAGATGTGTTAAAGTTTTCAGACACTGTGCATGAAAACGTGCACATCAGACAAATTTACAACTGAGCTAAACTGATAAATTAAGTGCATAATTTCGTAAATTGAATGACTAGTCATAGGAATCATAGGATAAGAATTCGTGAATATTTTGTAAAAATACCTTAATTTTGTATGCAGATACCTGACATTAAAACACGACTTTAGCCTGCTTAGCATGCTTTCCCGAACTGGAATTACAGACTATTTCATGCAAAACCTAATGTGTTTTTAGTGAAAAAACACCTTTTTTTCAAAAAATTGCCAAGGCACACCTCCTTGAAGTATACGCCACGAAAAGTTTGAGTGGCGTTTGAAATGCACTGTTCAAGTGGTTTCTCATGCACTAATGTTCAGAAAGTTTTAAGGGTCCTGCGAGCATAAACTTTGAGAACCATTGAGGATACAGAATAAAAAAATATTGCACAACTTACTGGGAAAGTAGACGACCCGCACTTCACTCTCTCCGGCCATGGGCCCAGTGTGATGAGATGAGTTGGTGAGATTGATGAGTTCGCATCCGATGAGTTCCCGGGGTTCATCCAGGACGAGTCCCTCTCTATAGAGGGAACGGTACCCGGCCTCGCACATACACTCGCCGCTGTGGCCGCACTCCGAATGCGGCACTCTGCACAGGGGCACGCAGGGGCGGGGCTTGCCATGGCAACCACCTGTCAAATGAACGAAAAACAACCAATGAAGAACAAGCGTCAACGGGTAATTTCATTTCGACGATGCGCGACGGACGGAGGCTGCGAAAGGCAACAACTCGCTCCCAGACAATCTGCAAATAATTCAGTGGCTATAAAAGGACAAGATCAAACAGATGCTCGCTATATGAAACACGATTAAGACCCATGAAGAGAGAGAGAAGGAAGAAAAAAAAACCGGGAAATGCATCAGTGAGCTTTACACCACGGGGAGATGATCATAAATCCAGCAGTTTGCAAACTTGCGGACATCAACACATTTTGCCATCAGGCAGTCGATCAATCCATGCAACTACCTTTCAGGATGGGTTGCAAGTTCGAAGATGTTTCCAATAACCGAAAATGGTTTTTCAATGGTTTATAGAAGAAAAAAAATGCATCTGCAGACTGTTTTGATAACAATAGCCGGGTGACTTCCCTCAGTAAATTACTGTGGATGTATACTGTATCCAATTACATTTTTAAAAACTCAATTATTTACATTTACTCAGAATTTTTTCGTAGTGAATTGTTAGTAGTTTTAACTCTGTAGATTTGTGCTGCACACCATCTCATTTCTTGATGTACTTATCTCATCTCAGAGCTTAACTCTGCTAATGTATTTGTCTTATATAGTCAAGCCTTTTAGATTCATGTTCATTAGTCAGCTCTAAACGTGCATTCTCGTGAGTTACTGTCGATGTCTAATAAAGTTGTTTTAAGTCAATTGCATTCTCAAAACCGTGTCCACTTGGGTAATCGCAGAGAGTGTTTTAAAGATGGCGTTTTCTTAATGTGGAAATGTGCTACATTTTTGGCCCAGCTCTCGACAGCTTCTCTCAAAATTCGTATTTTGTGAACTGCTATCAGAGAGGCCATGACTAACATGTCCACTAGCAATAAAATAAAATTCGAACAAGAGAGCTCTCGGACAGTGACCCGCACATTTGCACGTACAACTATCGGAGGTGTGTCCATTGGAATCTTTGAAAGGACTGAACCTGGTAAAATCTCAGAAGCAATAGTTGGGGAAGGGGGAAGGGTAAATATTATAGTGATGTCATACAGTATTATGACTACCAAGACTGAGAAAATTCGCTCTTGTGATATGGTAGCTATAGATAGTTTTGCAAAACACGGCAACAACAGAACCAATCTTGCAAATTGCATATGCTTCCAGCCATTAATCAGACAAAATGACCATGACCACCTGGTGATATTCTTGCAGAGTAATGTAACCAAATGACGTCATGAACTATATTATGATGTATGTCACGGACCCATGGACGCCAAAACTACCACCTGTCTAGCAAAGCACTACTACGAAAGCATGCCAAAACTAAAACTGCCCATAATGGGTTTAGAAACTTGGAAATATTCCATCAATAGGAGTGGTCACGCAATTGATTTTAGCCGATTCAACAAAACAAATCGCCTGAAATATGAATTTCCAACATCGCACATTTCAACCAATTTGACGTAAATTCGTTTTAAAATCCGATAGAATTAATAGTCACCACCTTATAGAATTAGGGTTGAAATTACCATATTTTCATGGCATAAAAGCAGTATTAGTTCAAAATTTCATTTTTAACTAAATTATGAACAATATTTGACTATTTGCACAGAATACACGTGAAAGCATTATTTTTATAGAATGCAAAAACCTACCAAAGGATATTCATGTATGCATATTTTAAAAATATATATTATTTCCTGAAGTGCAACTGTTCAACTTCAACATCGACCCCTTGAGTAACTTAATTTCGCTGACTTATTACTTAAAACTTCGGTTAAGAAGAGGGAAAAAAGCATTATGTTTGGATGTTGTCGACGAAATTCGCATTTTTCAATTTAAGGTAAATTTCACTGTACATTAAAAGCGGGAGTGGATTTTGGAAGGCTAACAACTGTACTCGTATGCGCGTCTCTAGGAGGAAATAGGAATGTAGAAGGTAGCACAATGTTGTTACGTTGTGAAACCCACAATCTTAAAAAAGCTACATTGGAAATGAGATTTTAAAAAAAAAGCAGATTGAATCCTTTATATAAAACCAGCTCTAATTTCATTTGTGCGTTTTCCACGAAACGATTTTCGCAAAAAGTAAAGAACACAACCAAGAGTCTAGAAATGCAAAAAAAAAAAAAAAAAAAAAATTGATAAGTGTAGGGTTGCATTTAGAATATAAAATGTATCAAATGGGAAGAAATCAGAAGAGTGGGGAAAAAAAAGAAATCTCGAGTGTGGGACCCCAGAATTAAAGTAGAAAAACTGCAAAAAGCAAAGGCAACAGATTTCAATTACAAATGACAGTTATGGCTTGAAAGAAATCTTGGCCTTAGCACAAAACGAAAAAATAAAAGATAGATGGCAGAAGGCGTTTGCAATAACGAAAAATATATGGCTATTGCATTTGGCAGGATTACTAACAACTGTATTTAATTGAAAAATGATTTCCTTCTACGAAAGCTTACAATGAGAGCGCTATTGTTGAGTGGAATTTTCAACTGCGATACATGTATGGCAATGACTAAACACTACAGATTTCAGTTTTCTATCCTTATTTATAATTGCCGGATTTTTATACGAAATAAATTGGAAAAGTTAATTACTAATGCAAGAATGGATCTGTTTATGCAACATCATATCAGATGATTGTTCTTTATGAAAACGATGATGGAATGACATCCTTTTCCGTCAGAACAAGATATATATACATATAACGACAGCAACCGGTCATTTAAGAGAAAGGTTGTGTGTACCATTTTGTGATGGTCACTTTGCGGTTCAGTAACTTTCGATTTACAAAGACCTTATAGTTAAATAAATATACTATAAGGAAATGTTGCGACCCAATTCCAACACATGCAAATTCTTAACTGAATTTCTAGACCACATTGCATAACACCAGCATCAATGCAATGGGAAAACTACTGCACGAAATTGACTCCTGAAATGTCGAAATCAGCAACATAATCTATTTTCTGCCTTTATTGAACCATTTCCAAATAATTAACAATATGTTGTCATACTGTCTAGAACTAGTTTCTAATTTCTCGTTGGAAACGAATCAATCAGTTTTCATTTTCCAGTTGACCTCACTACGGATTGTCATATTACGCGTGGGACAGACGTTGATATAACTATTAATGAGAAAACGTATCCTCTGAGTTGAGACGAGGATAAACCAACTCTAAAATGGTTCTAGTATTTCGAAAACAACTCCCGTTATAGATGGCCTTCCTTGCCTAAATATTTGCTGCCCCTGTCATGTTGTTGTTGTTTTTTTTGGATAGGCACGGTTTCAGCCCATGATCTCATCATGGCCCTCAGACTTTGAAAACACAGACTAAAATTCGAATTACGTGTTTTTCCATCCGGAAAAAAAAGTATTCTACCCAAGAACACAGCTTCCACACGTAAATTATAGATAAATACGCATTATTTTATTTGTATTTGTTTTCAGTATTATGGTGCAAGTTTAACAGGGACGGTGTAACGGCTAACGGCTTTGGATAGCGGCTTACCCGGCGGATTTAACGGCTGAGTATAACGGCTTATGAAAAGTTTTCATAAAACATTAAGCATTTGCGGTCATTGGCACTGACACAACTCCATCGTTTTTAATTATTAAAATTGTCACGAATTACAAAAACATCATGAAAAAAAAATTATTTTTGGGGGCTAAATTGCTAATCTTTGTATAAATTCTTCGGTTTTCTTTGTACGCTGTAAGACTGTAGGACTCGAATTTTAATCAAAAACCCGACTTCTGACTTTAATAATTTCCAAGCATTTGAAGCGGAAAATCCTTGTTTTCGAATATTTAAGATTTCATCATATAAGCTACCTTGAGTTGAGTACCTTCCTACATCATTTTGTTTAAATGTTCAGTTTTAAAAACATCTCGCACGACAAATGTTTACATTTGTTTTCCTAGTCTGAAGGCCATGCTGATGCGCAGAACCAGAGCATATACGAAAGAAAAGAAAAAAAAAGTTAAGAGCGGTAACTAAAATGTAAATAGTATCTCACGAGGAAAGTCATTTCTAAACTATTTTTCCCCAAGATATAACCATCCTTTCCTTAGTGGGTTTCCTCTATTCCCATATCACTATAGTCTTTTTCTAGAACAAATGAAACTTGTGGAAATTTTTGATTTCGACATATAGTTTATTTGACTAGGATGTTTACTGTCACAAACGTAGCAACCAATCAATCTCTTAGACATGCAGATTTTTAAATTCCGTGTAGTACAAGAAGGTCGTCCAAGGCCTGATTTACAACACTCGGTTTTTCCTTTATTGATTTTCGATGCGGGCAATGACGACGACAACAAGATTTACAACAGAATTTACAAACGGGTTTAATGCCATCTAAGGTGAATTTGAATCTCACGTATTCTCCATTTTTATTATTTAAATGCCAATATTAATCTTTTTTTTAATATTAGACCTTCCACCAAAAAAGTACAAAACTTTATACTGGGGTATAGCGATGAAAATACTTCGATAAAAGACCTTTATGGGAAAAAATGAATTTGGAAAAAAATATTCATTTTACAAAGTTTCTGCACCTTTAATAGTTCATTTTAGATAATAAAAACCCATTACTACCCCGGTTTCTATTTGTGGTTCATAAAAAGCCATTAAATCTAAATAGAAAAACCTTTTAGTTTTTAACGAAACTCGTTTGCTATTTCGCGAAATTTTGATACAGAAACTTCATGAATGTACGATGCGAATAAACATTTAGTGCCAAAATGTCGAACCATAAATCTAGCAAATCGATATATACTAAACAAGGCTTCAGAAGCCACATAATAATCCTCGACGAATTCCTAAACGATGAGTAGAAATAATGAAATACACGGCATGATTAGCGAAACAGTGTAACCTATTTTCCGACTGGCAATATACAATGCAATAAGACAAGGAAGGAGAGAATTAATTGAGATCTAATGAAATTGTTAAGCGCTGCAAAGTTCCCAAATTACCAATTTCGAACCGAGAAGAAATCCTTTTGGGAGCTAATCCAAATCGGGTTTTTAGGAGGTTGCCAAGGAGAATTTCTTAACCTATTTAGGATGTCAGTTTCCTAACGAGTCGGTTTTTTGATACAATTCCGACAGAAAGCTTTAAATTTGAAAAGATCAATAAAATAGTCGATTGTTGATTTGAGGCTTTGTTTTTGCCACAGTAATGATTAAATTCCGAGAAACAGGATTTTACGTGGGAAGTAGAGAGACAAGAAGCAATCTGTTTTGGAATAAAAATCTGAACTCCTACAGGCTTCCCGAAAAGTGTTATTTTAGACTATTTCATGCATTTACTATATGGAGTTTCAGATTTTCCACGCATAAAAACACTACTAAAAATAAGAATAGTGCTCGACGTATGCTATGACGTACATTATTTCCCAACGTTGCAATGCCAAATATAAATATAAATAGTTCATTCAAAAATAAAAATGATTGCAACTGTAATGCTTCTAGCAATCGTTCAACAGTGAACTGATATAATTTTATCAAATATTACATTTCCCCGCGTCCAGCATATTTTTGGTTTGTCCCTCATGAACATGTAATTTTACAAGGTGTAGTTTTTTGCTGGAACAAACTTAAGCATATTTCAAATATTTCCAGTCTCGTCCTTTAAATTTTCAAGCACCCTCTCGTAACCAATTACCACAATATTTTTCCTGAATATTTTTCTAAAGAATTTTGAGAAAAAAAAATTGAATTTTTTATATCAGATATAACGGAAATTTTCCGAAGTGAACATGAAAAATTCACCAATGACTGGTGTTTAACACGAAATTCTAAACATATTTCCCGACTTTCCTGATTTTCAAGGCTACCGGACACTACTTTAGTATGCGACATAACAGTACTAGTATCTCACAGCAATAATTATTGATTTAAAATATCTAACCTGGTGTTTGGAGAATCATAATTTATCAAACTTTTAATAAATGGTCAAATTACTTAATATATAATGCCCATCACCATCACTTGAGTGATTATTTAATGAAGCCCAGACTCATGGAATATTGCTTAACATTTTGCAGAATATCCCCCATTCTTGCATCCTAATATTCAATTTCACTCTTTATGGCAGCCTATATTTGACCCCACGCATTTCAGAAAGGACTAGGTCAGTATATGCTCGTATGCATGCAGTGGCTTTTACAGATTTGGTTCTGTTATCAGCAAGTTCCATTCCTTGGCCACATGCTGACAACTTCATTTTGAATCGCCGGTCGTAAAATGAGCTGTGAGCCTGCGATAACACGATATTTTCAGAAATTGGAAAGTGTGTTTGATGAAACAGAATTTTTGACAGTTTAAGTATTGCACATTAGTTAATCATCTATTCATTATGCAGCAGTTCAAGAGGTCACCAATGGCTCAAACACATTTCATCGAAAATTCGCGACCATTTTTCGCAAATGCAAAGGTTGCAAGTAGTACCAAAGCTAGCCAGCGAATGAATCGATAAAACGTCAATAGTGATTGGACTGCGGCAAATAACATCGGACTGACGATCAAAGAAGCCAAAATCCCATTTCGGTCACTCACTCCAAACAAGAGCGGATTCGTAGTCTCACTTTGAACAAGGCTCACAAAGGTGTATAGGGGATTTCAAACATCCACTTCAACATCCCCTGATGTCGCTTTGGTTTAAATTTCAAAGCGGACACGTTTCACAGAAAAAGCCATTGAATGTTATTATCTGGTATTTTGGAAAGCAAGGGCATAATGCATGCTCGACAATACAGTACATCCACCATGAATGCACATCATTACAAGATAGAAACAAGATCCAGAAATGTAGCTCAAGAAATCGATTATTCATAAAAAAATTGCCTTAAAATTTCCGTAACTTAAATGTATTTTACAACTTAATATAATTCATGATGAATATTATTAACTTGCAATACTTATTAAAGGTAAATGCAGGATTTATAGAGAGCTAGGTTTCAGCACATAATTCCGCAAAGACTTCAGCAAAGTTTAAACAAATACAGTTAGTCCGAAAGTTGAGTTTGCAACCTTTGTTGGACCTGATTTTCTGATCTTGATTGAATCAACCAGTCAAAGCATTGTGTTTCTCTTTTGGATTCATTGCGACCATAGCGAAAAAGAAGAACATTGACCAAAAACAAAATGAAAATTCTGAAACTGAAAAACTGATCAGAATTCGCTGATTACCAAGATGGTAAGTTTTTTTTACAGTTTTGTATTCTTTCCTCAGGTCACAATGAATCCACAAAGAAAGGAAAATCACAATTAAAGTTTAGAACTACATAACATAAAGCTTTTGAGCCTAAGCATAAATTGCATTGTTCTAAAATGCAGTGAAGATTCAAGAATAATTTAGCACAACAGCTATTTACCATCTTATATCTCAAATTTTAAATAAATGTTTAGGGTACAGAGCTACAAATTCTTATTTAGAATTCATTGATAACCCAGGTTTTAAAGCTGTTGATTATTTCCTTTTCATCTAAAATGTTATGCACAGCGTGACAACTATCCTAATTTTAAACCAAGAAACTGAAAAATTTAAACGTCTCATTGCAAGTTAATTAAACAACTATTTTAAAGTTTAGTCGATTACGTATAACATTAACTTTGTTTATACCATTTATGAACTATATTTGTATGGTCATCTGCAGTGTTTAACAAATTGTAGGTTTCAACTTTCTTAAAAAAATGATAAAAGTCAAACAACAAGTTTGTGCATTGACATGCAAGGAAAATGACATTAAAGATGAAAATCTAAAACTACAACTTACCAATAACAACGAGGCCATCGGATCGCACACATTGCACATTGTTCTGCCGGACTTGCCATGAAAATGACAAACAGGGGCCACCTGGTAAGAAACCACAAAACATTACTTTGAGAGTTGGCAAGAAACTAAAAATTACAAGTCGACAAACATCCATATCCAAGTCTAAACCCCCAGTTTTGTAATTAATGATATACCAGTATTAAATTTGTGTCTCTGAATTCTTTGAAACTGATGCACATAGATAATAAAATAAAATAAAATAAGTTTTGAAATTTATTAGACAACTCTTACCAAAACAAGGTTTTGTTTCCCAGAGTTGGCGAGGGCACGACTCTCCATATGGTGAAGGCTGAATTTCAATGGCACGTGATCTGGTTTGCACACCAACTGTAAAATCACAATCGTTACGTTGTTGTTTGCTGTCAGATAAACCATGAATTTAAAAATAAGATATTTAAAGTTACCTTGTTCCCCATTAGCGCAATCCCTGTGACAGGGACTCCATTCCGACCACTCAGATATGTGGCAATCACCGGGGCACGGGGTGAAACAAGGTTCCACCTCGTGGATGTCTAAAAGCTTATCCAGCCAATTGGAACTGACCAAAGAGTCGAATATGTGACTAGTGTTCATTTCCATGCAGTATTTGCGCTCCACAATCGTATCATCCTTTCGTTTGCACAATACTTCCCTGCGACGATGGCCATGTCCACATTGACCACCCTGCATAAAAAAAATGAAATGTTCATAGCTTGCACTGTAATCTAAACACCTGGAATATTACAAATTTACAACAATTCTAATCTTTCTTTGCAATAACTTGCCTCTAGCTCACATTCCGACCATGTGCTATTGTACCAAAAATAACAAGGTTGAGCAGGACATGGCTTTCTCTGCATCATTTGGGTTGGGCAAGGCCGTCCGGTTGAACTTGGATTAACGGTGACATGCCTGCTTTGGACGACAACACCTGACGAGGATCCGCAAGGTTTGCAATCCTCTGAATTCCACTCGCTCCACGGGGAAACTTCGCAATCGATTGGGCAATCGACCCGACAAGCCACCTCTTCCGCATTTGGCCGCACAGTTCCAGTCTATAAAGAAAAACTACTCCCGTAAGACACCAAGCACGAGGAGAAATAAAAACTGACATTTATTACTATTTAAAGATGTGACCTTTAGGCAGAATTTATTCTCTACGCTTCTCGAATCGCTGCGTTGGCAAATGACACCACGTTGTTTTGTCCCTTCCCCGCATGTGGCTCCATCTGGTATGATGCAGGAAGTCCATTCGGTCAAATTCCAAGCGTAATGAAAGCAGTTTTCGTTCAACGTGCAAAACACTTGTTCTTCCAAAAGCGGGCATGGACGAACTGATTCGGGCGATTTGCGTTCGAGTCTACGCGTGCGTTTGCGAATGAAAGACGAATTGCAAGGCTAGGCAAATGAAAAACAAAAAGTTAACGAGAAAGTCATACAGCCTTTATACAGTCTGGAATTTATAGTAGGAAATTGAATTAATGACGTACCTTTGGACATTCTGACCACTCACTCCATTCGCTGACCACGCAGTCCTGGGGACAAGGAACAGGGCAGTAATCGATGTCAGTCGGCTTAAGCATTGGATCGCAGAATTCCTCCCGCACCATCACCTCTTTGCCAGAAGCCTCGATTTTCATACATCTTGAATCGATGAAAGCATATTGCACCAGCTCGTAAAAGTACATTAAAGTCAAATCAAACGTGGTTGAAATGGGTACCTACCTAATTATTCTAGTTCGTCGACCAGAGCCACAAAGCTCGTTTGTAGGCAGCTCGCATCGGGTCCAGCTGGTAACAGCCTTCCATTGATATTGATCGCATGGGGCAGAACATAGTCGCAGTTCTCTATTCTGAAATAATATTTAAATTTTGTTTTTTTTACATGATAACATGGGGAAAACTAAGTGTGAATCTTTATTTAAATGTGTCCAAAGAAAATTTGCAGAATAATACTTTTTAAGTCTACCGATGATAACAAACTTCAGGAAATGTCCTCGTTTCGTCTAAAACTTACCACACCAGCAGCATCAGCATTTGGGCAAGGGCGCCCACCTTCATATGCAGGATGGGTTGTTTTACGAGTACGGTACTGCATTCCAGGGCCACAGACGGCGCTACAAGCTGACCAATCCGACCATGACGCCATCGCGCAGTCAACGGGGCAAGGCACCATACATGCATCTTCTTCGTAACCTGCAACATATAGAACCAACTAAGAAACATTGCATCTTCAAAAACTCCCAGGATTGCCGTTAACAATTACCGGTTGGTGTGCAGTGATAGGGGTTAGCAAGTTCGTTGTTTTTGTCATAGCAGGCCACACGACGAAGCCGTCTCCCAACTCCGCACCGCCCTTTAACTTCAACACCGTTTATAGGCGTTGCTTCGTCCATGTCATATAAAATGCAATCGGACCAATCACCCTCGGCAAGAGCACTGTGGACGTTACAGGGGCAGCTTTTAGTCTCGTTTAATGGATAGTGATATTCATCCTTGCATTCTTTAATTTGCTGGCTGTCACCTAAAAAAAATAACAATGATAATTAATGTTAACAAATTAAAATTAGACTTTTTAGATTGTCACACTAATAAATTTTAAACTTTTGACTATGAATGTGAATGGTGGACTTACTTAATAGAGTGCGTGAACGTATCTGAATGCCACCACACATTAAAGGGCACGTACTCCAATCGGACCACTCTGAGAAAACACAAGGATGTTCACACTCCACATGGCAGGGTTGAGAAGCTGATGGGATAGTGTGGTTGATCTGCAGACAGAAGGAAATCTCAACTTCCTCTTCGTTGTTCCTTATACAAGTTACACCTGCATTATCCAAGTAAAACATTTTTATGAAAATACCGCAGCCTGCAGCCAAGTCAAACAATTTCATCATTGTTACGTACCTCTTGTTCGATAGCCGGCTCCGCAATCCTTATTATCAGGGAGTACGCACGACCCCCAATCTTGAACAGCCCATGAATAAGTGTGGCACGGAAAGAGACAATTCTCGCCGCCAGAACACCGAGATGGGCAGGATCGCACTTCTTTGAGCATTGTTGGACATGGAAGACGACCTTCTTCGGGCCATTGCAATACATGCCGTATTCTTTCCTGGGTTGTTGGAATAGCTTCGCCTCTATCGCCTATCGGTGGAGAAATAGAATTAAGAGTCGAGAATCCATTTTTGTTTTGCCAAGGCTTTATTATAATTCCACCCACCAGCAGCACAAGCATCTTTGCATTCTGACCAGTCTGAAAATTTGCTTAGACTGCAATCCTTTGGACAAGGTACTGTGCAGTTACGGATATCGGGCGGCCGCGGAAGTGGCATACACCTTATAAATTGAAATGCAAAATTTATCAGATCAACATAAAAAAAATAGTTCACCACAAATTTTGCGCAGAATTTAAATAAAAAAAAAATTTTGCTTACTTTTTGTCAGAAGCACGTCGTTTTTCTTCAACGCACATCACATCTCTTGATTGCTTTCCAAGCCCACAAGGCTCAATTGAATGCAGTACTTTGCACGCTTGCCAAGGCATTGTTTTCCATCCGAATCCTAAGCAACTGTGTGTATTGCAAGCTTCTGCTTCCGCTAATTCGTTCCGCTTTGGGCAAGGTGTCCCTCCTTAATTACAAAATTGCGCTTATATTTAATATTTCTACTGATGACTGACCACAGTCCACATAAAAATCAACATCGCTTACCAAGTCCTGATGATGCCAAGATGGTTCGATTACGAGAACGTACTCCATGTGCTTCTACATCGGAACATATGCGCGAACATGGAGACCAGTTAGACCAAGGAGAAAGGACGCAATCGTTTGGACAGGGAATATAACAAGGCACGGTGACTTCCAGATCTGGTAGAGTTATCTGGCAGAGGCTGTCACTTACCCTCTCCTATTATTAAAAATGGTACACAAGTTACTTCAGCCTTTTTATAATAGCCAATAGCGTATATTTTTTGAAAAAGCAACCTTTGGACGAGTTTTCAGAAGTTTGTACAAATAAATATTCAAAATAACCCTTGTACATACCCCTTCAAGGCCAACACAGTACAGTGATCGTGACTGTCTTCCTTGTCCACACTTCAGTTCTTTGTTCAGAACAACGCACTGACCAAATTCAGTTGTCCGCCAATGATAGCAAGATGGGTGATCACACAAATCAACTTGATGTAGAGGAGGACAATCTTCACTGCCTTCAGCCACAGGTTCTACAAGAACAGTTCGGGAACGGACTTGATAACCTGAGTAAAAAATAAACAAATTTAAGAAATGGTTAGTGCGGAGTTAACTCCAATGGAATGCAGACTTTGGATGAGATAGGAAGAAAAAAAATTAACTGACCGGTTTTCTTTGCGTTATACGGATTTTTGCAGTCGTAAGGTTGACATGGGCCCCAGGTGGACCAGGGTGAAACAACACAATCTTGCCGACACTGAATGGAGCAGCGGTGAACAACGGGAGGAGGTGGTTCCAGGCAAAATGAAGGCGATACTGGGACAAGATCTAAGAAAATTATGAGAATAATCCAAAATTCGATCACTACCATCTTATTTGTTCATGTCAATTTTTTTTAAAAAAAAGTTGGAAGTTTTTCAAATCAAAGTTTGGATTCAACAGCAGAACAATTGCACAACGTGAGTACCTTCACTCCTTAAACAAGTAAGATTCCGCCTTCGAATGCCTCCTCCACACACAACTTTCCGGATATTCATTTGTTCGGTTAAGATGCAGTCACTCCACTCGGTTGGTTCCCACTTATACCTGGTCGAGAAATTAAATTCGAAACTGTAGCTTACCCGAAGAATTAAATTAATATTTCAAAACCTCATAAGAACTTGAAAATGGCATATTTTCTAATACTTTGTGCAAGGTGTTAATTTTCCTTTATCAGTCATTTGGTGAATTTCTTCAAGGTGTGGACATGGCTCCCCAGACCCCAAAGGCACTCTAAGCACTTGACGGGTCCGCTTTCTTAGCTCTGGGTAGGCATCGCCTGACTGGGTCAAACATCCTTCTTTAATGGTGCTCCATTCGCTCCAGGAGGAAACAAGACAGTCAGATGGCACGACACAGGCTTGAACCTGGGTTGGAACGTGAGGATCGTCATCGCCGAGGCAATTTCTGATAAAAAGAACACGATGTCAATGAAGTAAATATTTGCAAGAGATCATGAACGTATACCGAATACATTTTTAAAGTTTCTCTTCATTTGAGGAATTATTTCTGCTTGCAGCTGTAGGCTTTATCGTCTATTTAAATTTTAAGTAAATACGTACGTGGAACATGAAATGGCCCGAAGCTTTGATCTTGCATCAAATATATTTGTATATTGAGGAAATTGAAAAATTAACACTAGTATATTTCTAAATTCCGTTTTTAGTTTTGAATTTTGATGGCATTATATACGTATTACTAAATAACTGCCATCAAAACAGTACTCGTAATAAAGTAAATGGTGGATAAATTAACTTTTCTTCTTTTCCACCACATTATGGTAAAAGATAAATGTCAAAACTATGTTAAAATAATGGTGCATTTCTAATGATTTACGTTTTTAGATAAATTTTGTTTAAATGAATCAATAATTATACTATAAAGCTTCATACTTCAGGTGTTAGATAACAGTAAATACAATATACTATATGCACTTCGATTTTTAAGGTTCGTGCAGTAGACTCAAACTTCGGTATAAATAGACCATTTAAAAAAAAATTCGATTAGCTGCGTATTTTTTTTTGTTTTTGTAAAGGTAGCGCAAGAATAAAGCTGAGTAATTACGGCAATTAAGAGCAGGTATGAAAGCATAAAAAGGGGAATGTCTCGAGCATATAAAGTAATGCTGCCAGAAGGCATTCAACTTTACGAAATGTGTATTAGCTTTGAAACCTTGCCAATGTTTACATTACAATAGAGTGATTTTTGGCTGGCTCCATCATAATTTTTAATGTTATCCATCTTCATTGAGAATGATGACTATATAGCATTTCCATCGTTTTTATAGGTACTTCTTACATTTTAGTAAAGGATCTCCACATGACGAAAACGTTAAAAACGTGGGAACGAAAAATTATTTTTAAGTATTTAAGTTTTAGCCTGTACTTGCTGGACACGTTTAAATTTTCAAATTTCAGCCACTGACATAGTTTTAGAAATTAAAACAAATTATAATACCAAAGTTTCCTAAAGGTGAATCTCATAGACGAAATGTTAAGGCAATTTAAAGACAATCATTATATTGATGAAATGTATCAAAAGCTGAAATGCGATTTTTTTTAGTGCAATTCTTGACCAAATAACAGTTTTTACCTCGGTTTCACCACTGAATAGCGTAGTGTCAATTTTAAATTATTATTGATTTCTTGCACGCAATTTACATTGATTGGTAATGGTTTCGTAAATATATTACTGCAGAAATTTCATTACCTTGGAAACTCAATATTATTGACCATTTTTGATGTGACCCATGACCAGTATACAATTGAAACTTGATATTATATTACAAATTCCAAAGGACCAAAAAAAATCACTTGTTTCAGCATTATCCCGTTATAGCTTAAAATGAAATTCCTTCCTACTGATTCAGAAAGACGTTAAGTGACGATTCTTCTGTGATAGAAGCATGTTTACAGTATATATACCATTCAAAATTGATTAAATTTGATATATTTTTATAAATATTTTTCCCAATTACTCACAATAGTCATTTAATATGGCAAAAATGTCTTACTTGCACACAACCAATTTGCTTTTACACAGCCTAAACTAGTCCAAACACCTTTGCTACATGACCAGTAATTTTCCAGAAAAAAAAACAAGCATGTGTTTCAATGCTTTTCAAGGACCTCTCCCACGACGTTTCATAGAATTCTTTAAAAAAAAATACTTTTCGTATAAAGGATTTTTTCGATTAAATAGTTTCCAGACACGAGCTAAACTAGTTTTTAATGCAAATTTCAAGCACATTTCCCGACTTTCAAGGCTGCTGGAATCCTTGTTTAACCATCGATGGTTTAAAGTTTTGCTTCTGGCGTCATTTTAAGCAGGAGCAACTCCTTCAAATGACGAGCCAAATGTTGACACCCCTTATTGAATGACATACATATGTAATTAGCACATGGAACTAAGGACAGCTTCCGGAGGAGCCCTGCTGTCACGTTACTGTCGCTACAGTTCCGTCATTTGGATCTGGAACAGTCAAATGTCACCACTCCCTTATCCGAACAGACAAATCCTACCTTAGATCGCTAGGAATTCCATTCTCGTCCTTGCAGGTAACCTCCCTTGTCTGCGATCCAACAGAGGCCCAAAACCCGAACTGGATGTCCTCGTGGTTATGCTCCATGCTGAAGCAGTCGCTCCAGGCGCCGATGCGGAGCCTGTACTCTCGGATGCGTGGGGAGCTCTGCAGGCAGGCGACGGCCTCATTGCAAGGTTCAGTCTGAGCGAGTCCAGGGCAGGGACGTCCTCCGTGGCGGTTGGCCACGAGTACCTTACGCAAACGTGTGCGGTTGCTAGTGCCGCAGCCCTTGCACTCCATCCAGTCACCAAACTCGGTGACGACGCAGTCCTGCGAGCGGGGCACGGTGCAGGGCAGGCTGGCATTGGGTTTGCTTTCAAAGTGCTTGCACGCCTCATCACTCACCATGCGTGCCTGGCTGTGGTTAGTGCGTCGGTAGACACATACGACATCTCTCAACATGCTGCCACGAAGGTAGCGGCTGGTGGAATGGAATGTCACTTGCACGGCCCCGGACACGCGGTGTGTCGCATCCTGGACCGCGGGCAGGCAGGGTCCCCAGTCGCCCACACGCCATGACAGCCTGCCACGGTGCTCGTCGCACACTTGGAAGCAAGAGCGGACCTCTGCAGGCATGCTGCTGGGCTCGCACAGCACCTTCAGTGATGTCCGGTCGTCCAGATGGGCACACCACACGGACCGCTGCTGCTGACCCTCGCCGCACTTCATCGGGCTGTGGCAGCTGCCCCATTTTCCTGCGAAGGCGAGACAAGAGTTCGGTTAAAGGGGCCTTAAAGCCTAGATTCACCAACGTCTTATAAGGCTGACGAAGTTTGACCAAACAAAGTTGGAAGTTTGGGCTAAACAATGAAAGAAAGTTTGCCAGGACGTGTGGCTCGCAGCAGTTTTTGAAACCATTTTTTACACATTTTAACTTTTATTCATAGATAACATCTAACGAAGATCTCCAAAAACCGGTCATGAAAATAGCAGTTGTGAAGTTTTATTTACCAGCTTTCCATTTATAAGAACTAGGGGCCTTGGTGGCTGAATCTTCCTTGAGTGCGCCACACAGACCAACAACCAGAATCCACACCAGCACAGACTGGACGGAAAATAGCATGATCACTGCATCTTAAACCTAAAAAAATATACAATAAATACAATCAGACAAGGATTATTAACGTTCAGAGAAGAAGAAAAAATTCTCGATCTAATATTTTAATTATTATCTAATATTAATACATGTATTATAATATTGTAAATTTTCGCTGCAACTCCAGTCTGCAAGCTATCTTGAAAAATAAAAATAAGAAATGCAGACAACCAGGTGGACACTGGACAGTGTCGAAAATCGATAAAATTGAAACTCGCTTTAAAATGCTTATTGCAGCCTCTTAACAACCTGGTTTCCAACTACAGCCGGATGAAATCTTAAATAGGTATACAGATAATAGCCGATATTAATGTAGAATGTCTCATATTCAAAAGCTTCCCTGATGATGGGATTTCACGCATAACAACAAAGCGTTGAGGAAAAGCAAATGTCCATGGTTTATACAGCGTAGAATTACATTAGGATAGAAATTTAAAATAATATTGTTATACACTCTAAACATTAACATTTCCACAACGCTCTGCTTCTATGTGTGAAAAGTCATCGTTTGCAATCGTTTTTAAATCGATGGTACGTGGTTTACATAGTCTGTCCACTTTATCTAGGAAACTATTTTCTTCGGTAGTTGGGGGATAATTAAGTTGCCACGTAACGAAATCAATTGAATGCCTTCGTTTTCTCCCTTCTGACTTGTCTCCGATCAATTTAAACAGTTATTGTTCTAACCAAGTGCTTGTTCCATTTTGATTCTTTGCCTAGGAAATCGAGCGAGTGATGCAAAACAGCGAAACGGCATTTGGAGAAAAATTGGATGAAAGTAGGCTGAGGATTTTGCTCACCGAGTGCCATGTATACACCGACCCATCGACATTGAAATGCTACAAATGTAATAATGTCAAGCAGAAATCGATAGGACAACGACAAGAGCAAGCCAGAACATTGCCTCCTATGGAGCGCCATAGGTGATTTGCAGATATCTTTAAAATCCTACAAGGAAGGCATCTCACCGGAAAGAACGGATGACAAGTTTAATTTATGTAAATTACGGGTGTTAAGCACTTTACCTATCATTATGCAAATGCAGTTGAATAGGGTGAAGCCGTAGTGTTGAAGGTCGCCCAGGATTCATGCCAACCTGACTGCATTATTTTGAAAGTTATGTACATGACGCCTAAATTCTAAGGCCATTCTAATAATATTCAGGAATTTAGTTTCAAGTCTGTCGAAGAAAACATTGCGATGCGAATATTTCAACAATCATTCCATAACGTTTTATAGCATGTATATTTGCACATGTACACTATCACCAAATGCAACATAGAAAATGGACCGCAACAAGAAACTACACATGCATTTTATGTATAGCAAATAGTTACAAATTTTCTTGTAAATGCAAAATAAAATATAAAAATTACAAGAATTGTATTTACAGCAGTCAATGCATGAAAAATTTCGCATATTATTTTAACAAAAATTTTGGAAATTATCAACTTTATCTTTAAAATACTAGCTATACTGGAAATTAAAAATTAATGTTAAATCACTCCGGATAAAAACATACTATTTGTTGTTAACTGGAGGAAAAATATTTACTGTATGTACAGCGTGTGTTATTGTAAAACAGCGTATCGATTTTAATTTTAATTTGTAACATTGGATATATGAGAAATTAACAGAAAATTAGGAGCTCATATTTGTGATCAGCACACCCAAGTGACGCATGAAACTTTAACATAGCATTTCCAAAATGGCCGCGCCGAAAAATAAAAAAAAACACCACACAGTATAGTATGTACATTCGTTAGAAATTTCCATGTACAACGATCTACCGTAGACACTACCGTGGTTGTTATTTCAGATGTTGTTTGAATGGCAATGCCCCGAGTGCCCCATCCCTGAATAAAACTCAAAATACATTAATTTACATCTGCTTTTCTTCCAAGTCGTTTACTTGTCCATTGCGTCCTCAGGTGTGCAATACAGACAAGACATAGGAGAGTAGGTAATGCGAATCCTACTCTTCAGCCTTTTTGGTTCAAACGCAAAGCTTGCCCCTGGTCATATTGCGGCCCCTAGCGGCGCCACACCCCATCACGTCCACTATTATTTTCTCGCCATCTTTTCAAGGATGATACCTTATGAGAGAAAAGGGCCGCTTCTACCTTGTAATTACGTATTTCTTGACTATTTATCCAAACAACAAAGGAGCATTTACAATAGTCACGGGGGGATCCAAAGCACAGAAAAGGAGCAACCATGAGAAGGAACGAAACCACGGGACTTCCCTGCATTTTAGAGAGATGAAAAAGGTCTTTCATCCTCGATGCGTGGAAAACAAGGTCCAGCTTAGTTTACGTCAAAAGAATCTGAGCGGGAGTTCTTTTCACTGACATTTCAGCAGTTAAGGTTCGTATATCCAAAATCCCTTCCTCATGAATTCCTCAGAATCGTGACAAGCACAGCCAAATATTGGAAATGTTGAGGGGAACTACTCAACCCTGCTCTAAACCAACTTTCGCGATCTGAACATTGAATAAATTCCAACAAAAAGTTGTATTCGAAGAATATAGGTATTTTTGTCTATATTCCTACTAAAAAAAAAAATCAATGGCAAAACTTTTGTTCTTTTAGTTAAAATTATTCTTGAGTTATAAGAATGTTTAAATGAATATAAGTTTCCCCTAGTCTCCTGAAGACTTTCCTAAAATTAATATTTCAGCAATATTACAAATTTACGAATAATTTATTTTCAAAAATGGTGTACAATTTAAGTTTTCTCAAGTATAACTTTTTTCTTGTAAACGTTTGCACTAAAATTATTTGGTATACACGTACAGCAAATTTCTTTGTGGTTTTCGTCTTTTTACAAAAATTCCAACATCAATTTTTTTTCCTTTATCCAGTATTTAGTTTTATCAAAATTATACTATCAAATTTCAAAATCGCATAAGTTTCCCTTTAAGAAACGCTAGTTTTTCATTAATACCACAACTACCGACATTAGTAGCGCATGCTCATTACGTGAGAATTATAGTGTCACCTTTATGAAGCGATGGATTAAATAGAGTGCAGCAATCAATGGTTAAATTTTAACATCCAAACCGCATCAGCCGCATGCGACTATGTCATATGTGGGCGGACAACTTTATTTTTATTCAATAAAATCATCCACCACTTTCAAAACATCACAACCAACGCTTTATATATTCCTCCATCATTTAGGTGATGGAAATATAAGCAAACAAACAATGCTGCAAAGCGAGTTGAAAGGGTTATTTGGAAAACATCATTCAACATATCAATCTGTTGTCATTTGTTTTATATCAGACCGAATCCAAAAAATGGCTTTAAATCTACAGGAATGTCATGATTTATCATCCCTATCTTTTACAAAAATCACCTTATCTTTTACAAAAACAACCCTACCCTTTTTATACTCATCAATTCTTCTTATAAACTTCTCTCCACCTTTTGTCAAAAGTCTTCCAAGCTGATTCCACCAAAAAACACAAAACTAAATCCTGAAGAACTTCACGTCGTTACATGTATTGAATTTGCAATCACTGCCAATGGTGACGATTTCGAAAAAACAATGCCCCTCAAGAAACTGTCTTTGACGTCATTGACCCACAGTGTCGTAAAAATGGCCGCTCGTTCCAGCAAGATTTATGTTGTTTTCGCCGAAAGATGAAGTGCGTTTTAGTCGTTTAAAGGCAACCAAGTTTGTAAACCGCCAAACGAAGGTTGTCAAGACATTTTGGTCACCGCAAGAGCTCGCCATTAAATTTCTTTTCGATTAATCCATATTGAAGATCGACGGCTTCAAGACCCCTTTACTGTCAAAAGCAACCCAGTAAACCTTTTACCCTTATAATTGCGTTAAACAAGAATCGGGTTTTTTTTTTTTCTTCCTTGAGGATTTCTCGTTGACTGGTTTACAGTTTACATCAATTCGAGCTAAGGACGAGTGGGGTCAGTCTAGAAACTGTAGGCACCAGTGATCGACCAATCTATTTAGTGTATCGGAAATCGCTACAACGCTCGTTGGAATGATAACAGTTACATTGACATGGCGTCGTATTTCATTTCGATGAAATAAATGGCATCGTAACGAGGAAAGGATCTCGGTAAACAAAAAGTACATTGCCACGGAGCGGCCTTTGTCAATTTATCAGTTATTAACTGTCTGGATTACGATGTCTGGATGTATTGCAAAAGTGTTAGCATGTAACAACACGAGCATGTATATAATAAACCATGCAAGATCCTGTTTAAGGAATGTCTAAATAATTTGCATCTCCGTACATGATTCCCCCCAGAAATGAAATTTTAAAGTTCCCTGACTTTTCCGGTTAAAACAATTTTCCCTAGAAACATGATAATACCTAACAATTTGCTGAAGTTGGTCAAAGAAACTGCTCTAAAATTGCATTGAATTCAACTTTGAAATTACATAAGTAGCTTTTCCACCCTTGTTATATCTAAATTAAAGATCATAACTTTAGTTTTTTTATTAGGAAGTTAGGGACCGTTCAAAAATTATGTCACACCTAGGGGGGTGGGTGGGTTGTTTGGTTTTTGTGACAATTGTGACCAA